>JAGFPH010007479.1:45465-65165 GCA_018207615.1 Philaenus spumarius | reverse complement strand
ATTATTAACGAGCTGTCAAAAATACGGGGGTTATCGGATGTAAAAACAGAGATCAAGGATGAACCGATGATCGTTGACGAACCCCCGACAATTGCTGAAACTTTTGATACTAAAACAAAGAAAGAAGACGAACCCATTGCGGGGACTTCCCCAATTCGAGGGCCGAGTTTTATGGAAACGGAAACAGTCGCTGAAACTCTCGATTCCGTGACTGATTTATTGTCAACTCCGGAGGGGCGTAGCGAAGCCGTAAACTATGTGAACGACACGTTCAAGCATCCTCTTACACGTAGGTACATGCTTAAAATGATGATGGATAGGCCTAAGAAAAACGCTATAGATCACGTCTACGGACCGAGGATCGCAGACGAAGAGCTTATGGTAGGGGATAAAAATCTACAATTTACAGACGATGGGGAAATAACGATAGACGGTACTAACTATAAAGCAACGGTGGGATTGTACGAGTTACTATTTAAACGTTCGCCCCAAGACGGTTTGTACACGGAGGCAGACTTGACCGCTTACAAGGATATCTGTTTGAAATCCAATGCCCACAAAAGACAATACGATCCGCAGGGTCGGATCAATCGGAATCCAAAGTCGGTTAAATACAATAAAATTATAATACATTTGTTCCCACCCAAAACGTATACTGGAAAAGGGTACTCTTACTGGGACGATCCGAACGAATTGTGCGACCGATTGAGACTCTTATTAGCATCAAATGACGCAGGTCATACGGGCCACACGAACGAGATTGCGTCTATCGTGGAGGAACTACGGGGAGCTGGGCTGATAAAAGGTCTGGGAAACCAAAAAATTAGATCATTGATAAGATGAGCGTCGACAAATTCGGACGTTACTCTGAGGCATCGGCGACCCAAAAACAGGGTCCTAAAGGTGTAGGTTTTAATCTTACCGCTGAAGGAAACTACGATATTCTGAATAAACTGTTATGTAATGTTGGTCACCCCAAATTTGAAAACGATGCGGTCAACAAGTACTACGTAGATAGTATAATACCTGTAGATGGTGATAAGTGGAATTTTGGAGCTAAAAAATTAACTAATATCAAGAGTGGTACGGAAATAACGGATGCCATCAACCTTGATCAGTTCTCCAAATATAAGTCGTGGGTTGAAAACAGCGCGATTCTCAAAAGGCCTGTTGATCCTTTCCAAACATACGGTGAAGAGTTTTTCGATGTTAAACGTAAACGTATATGTAACGTAAAAACTCCAAAGAATGGGGAGGACGCTGCGACTAAAGCCTATGTGGATAACAAAATAACTAGGGACGCGATTAATTTTGAATTCTTTACAAAAAATGCATTAACTCTAACACCTGGGAAAGATACATTTAATGCTAGGTCAGCACGAATTACTTTGTTACGCGATGGAATAGGCGATTCGGACGCTGTAAACAAACGTCAACTGACCGAGTTAATTAAAGTAACGGAAGACGAATATAAACGTGAACTTGATAAGTTGGAAGTAAAAATACGTCAGGAATTTCGTAAGGAACTGGTAATGCTCTCGCACGGGATTAGGACACACTACGGTAGAGGAACAAAACCTAAACGTATAGATGAATATAATCATTGGGGCGAGGTATGGAAACACGGTACATAAATATTCTCTCGCCTTTTTAGTTTAGTTTACAAATGGCGAAGTCACGATCAACATCTGTCAGTCGCAAGCGAAGAGTTGTCAGGAAAGGACGTGGTCTCTTTTCAAGTGTATTGAGCGCTGGTGATAAAGTTTTGAATAAAGCTATAGATTTTCTTCCTATCGAGCTCCACTTACCGGGGTACAACTACTGCGGACCCGGCACGAAATTAGCCAAGAGGTTAGCGCGTGGCGATAAAGGTGTAAACCCGCTAGACGAGGCCTGTAAAGAGCACGACATAGCCTACAGCAAGTATAACGACTCGGAGAGACGTAGAGCAGCCGATACAGAGTTAGCGGGACGGGCTTGGAGCAGGGTTAAAGCGAGTAACGCTAGCTTAGGTGAAAAAGCAGCCGCCTGGGCCGTAACGAACGCGATGAAATTGAAAACAAAAATTGGAGGTGGCAAGAGGAAAAGGAGGAGGTCTGGGAAAAAGTCAGTAGAGCAGTTGTTGAAACAACTCGAGGGTAAAGGGCTTTACTTGAAACCGTATAAGAAAAAAGGAGCTGGTAAAAGAAAGAGGAGTGGTAAAAAAAAAAAAACGTCATTAGATTCAATACCAATCAGACCATTGACTAATATCGACTTGGAAAAATACGCTGCTATATTTAAAATACCGCACTTTAGGGGAGTTTACATGAGGGATACACTTCCTTTGCGACCTTTCAAAAACGAGACGGCGATCGTGAATTTGGACAGTATAAGTGGCGTGGGGACGCATTGGGTGTGTTATAGAAAACGGGGGGACAACGTCGAGTACTTTGACAGTTTTGGAAATCTAAGACCACCTTTAGAATTGACTCGATATTTTGGTCAAAACGCTTCGGTTCACTATAATTACAGACAGCATCAGACGGGCGACTCAGTCGTCTGCGGACATTTGTGCTTAAAGTTTCTAGCGCGATGAGTATCGTTTTGTCTGGTAACAGTTCAACACTTTCTTGCGATTTCTTCCCGCCACTCGAACTCGACGGCGGAGAGTGGGAAATCGGCCTTATAGATCTGTCCACTTACAATTCTATTCCAAACGTAATAGACGGCGTTAATAACAAACTTAAAATCAAATTAAATGAACTGGGTTATGCGGACATTCGTATGCCGACAGGATCGTACGAAATCGAAGACATGGAAAGATATATTGTAGCCGAACTCGACCCCAAAGGAGTTACATTTTCACTGAAACCAAATAACAACACTTTGAAAGCGGAAGTTCAATGTTCACGACAAATTCATTTCGAGACCGGATCCATCGGTCAATTACTAGGTTTTAACAACAACGTATTGGAAGCTAATACGAAACACGTATCCGATTCTCAGGTCAACATTATCAGAGTGAGTGTGATCCGTGTAGAGTGCAATATAGTGGCTGGATCGTTTCAAAATGGAGTCGAGTGTCACATTATGCACGAGTTCTACCCCCAAGTTGCCCCGGGCTACAAGATTGTAGAAACGCCGTCGAATATAATATATTTACCCGTCAAAGTGAAAACTGTTCATAATGCGACAGTGAGTCTGAGGGATCAGAACGGGGAGTTGATCGATTTTAGAGGCGAGTCGGTTTCAGTGAGATTGCATTTAAGACAAAAAAATGGGGCTCGTATTTAACGAGCGCCAGTATAAGCCGGTGTTCAGTACGCATCAAGCCTCGACAGGGTTAACACAGCTCAACATTCGTTTTCTCAGATCGTTAGGATTCAAAATCGATAATGGATTTTCTAGCAATCGATAGTGCTGCCGAATACAATGACATCATCAGCGGTATGGAATACCATTCGCACCGCCCTTATGCGTCAGCCACTTATTTAAATAATGATGAAATTCGTATACCCATCAATCAACAGGACGTGATTACGGCTCCGTTTGATAGTCTACTGTATATCAAGGGCAAGTTGCTCGGGAAAACCAGTACTAATACGGATGCGTCCATAAAGTTGGTAAATAACGCGGTAGCATTTCTGTTTGACGATATGCGCTATGAAATCGCTGCAAACGAAGTGGATCGAACGAGAAACGTTGGAATCTCGAGTACGATTAAGAACCTTTTGTCGTTGCGGGAAATTGAAAAGAATAAACTCGCGAATGCTGGCTGGCTGGGGGCTGGTCAAACACAGGATGGTTCGATATTTACAATCTCGGTACCGTTGAAAATGCTTATGGGTTTTTTCGAAGACTACAAGAGAATCGTGCTTAATGTAAAACAGGAACTCGTGCTTTTACGTTCATCGACCGATGTAAACGCTATAATTAGCGACGACGCTTCGAACGTGTCTCTAGAAATAACCAGCATACAGTGGAGAGTTCCCCATTTGACTGTATCGGATGCTTACAGAATGAAAATTTTGAAAATGATCGAACGCGACGCCCCAGTTCAAGTTCCGTTTAGAAGCTGGGAGATTCATGAATTTCCTACTCTCCCTCAGTCGCAGCAGATTTCTTGGACTGTGAAAACGGCTAATCAATTGGAAAAACCGCGTTACGTCATTCTAGCTTTTCAGACCGAAAGGAAGAATCAAATTAAAAAAGATGCCTCCATGTTCGACCGTTGTTCGGTGGACAATGTAAAACTTTATTTGAATTCCCAATACTTCCCCTACGATAATATCCACGGGGACGTTTCGACCATGTACGAGATGTACTCTAGGTTTCAACAGTCTTACTATCAGCGCGAGTCGTCTCCGTGTATGAATATTGCTACATTCAAGGAAAAAGCCCCAATTTTTGTCATAGACTGTTCCAAACAGAACGATTCTATAAAATCTGGCCCCGTCGACGTTCGACTTGAAATAGAGGCTTCCTCCAATTTTCCCGCCAACACCACAGCCTATTGTCTCATTCTACACGATTCGCATATAGTGTACAATCTACTTTCCGGCACTGTTAAAAAGGTTGTAATTTAGGTAACCTTTCAGTCACGAACATGGAGCCCGAGAGGATGGTCGTAGGCAGTCTACCTAACGCACCGCTGGGTATTTTCTTAAAATCAGTACATTTCCTAAATCCCGAGTGCACAAAAGTCGTAGCAACAGGACTATTCCAGCATACGGGTTATAGCCTAGGATTGTTGCTTCAAGCGGGTAAAAACTATGTTTTCTTTACAGACAAAGTGTTTAACGAAATATTACTTTTGGACATACCTTCGGCTCTTGAAGGAAAGGCTACGCATTGTTTTATCCTAAGTGTCGGGAATATTCGAGTAACAACGGTGTTTGGAAAACGTTATGTTACATTCAACGACGGTCAACATTCTTTAAACTTGAACCTGTCGGAGTGGGGACTGTTTAAAGACGCTATACCTCTGATAAACCGTCGTATTCAAGAATTATTTTATTACGAGGAGGATTTGCGCGAATACATCATTAAGTGCCTGACCACAGACGAACTCGTTTCCAGTACACTCCCCGAAGCGGACAGATTGTACGACGAGGTGAAGTTGTACAAAAAACATGCAGGCAGTGGTTGAGTTTCACGGTTACCACGATAACAACTATAGGTTTATAATCAAAGAGTTTGCTATAGTCGGTGAGCATTTCTCCAATGTCGTTGTTTTCAAGCCGCCTTATACATTTGATCAACTGAATACTTGCGCTCGGAGGGCAGCCCTTTGGGTACAGAAACACTACCACCATATCGGCTGGGAGGAAGGTGACATTCCTTACGACGAAGACGTGATACGCTCGCTGTGCAAACCGTTTTCCATAGTTTTCACCAAAGGTTTGGAAAAGGCTCAGTTTTTGAGAAAGCTTGTTCCACACGTGGGGGAAATATCTGAAGAGGTGGAAACATACTCGCACTGTACAGGGGTTAATTGTATATTACCTCAGCACTTTAAAGACGACAGTAAGTGTGCCTTAAAAAGTGCTAAATATTATTACGATTCTCTTCTTAAGTTAAAAGAACAACACGGACTGTAGACACCGAAATTATTGATGTGGCGAATGGCCAAAACATTGTATTTTTATTTATATCCATTGTATATTGTATTCTAATAGCCGTTATTACTGTAAATACTTTAGTGTTGTAATGAGAGGGAATTATTAATAATAAACTGTATTTGTGTAACAAAGTTGTTTTAATGAGTCATTCCTATAACCATTTCTTTACCATTTTAATGTGAACAAGAAAAAAAAAAGTGTTTAGAAAAGTGACACGGGTTTTTGTACATGTCTAGGGGTCAGTGACCGCCTTGACTCATGGGTTAACGCTGTGTAACGAGATTTTAGTACATTGTTGTTAGAGGCTATTGCACAACATTGTGTATTGAAAACTAGCAATTAATAGCAACCATGGTAAATATGGGGAAATAATAAAACAGAATTTAAATGTAATTTATTTCTTACAAGGTATTGACGGTAGCGCATTCTGGTAGAGAGTTTTAGAAATATTAACCCGTCCGATGGTAGCTCGTTCTGGTAGAGAATCAGCGAATTCATTAGACACTACAACGGATACAATTCTGCCGACTCGGCATTCTTACACGTGTTAACATACATTTTTGCTGATTAGCGGAATGTGTAAGTCTGTCGCGGAATAAACTGCGGATTGACTGTTAAATATATTTGGATACAAATTAATTTTTATTTGTGTTTTTTAAAAATTGATGTAAATATTAATTATATACAACATAAAGCAGGATGGTGGAAATGTAAAGGAAAACTGAAATGAGCACAACGGATATTTACAATATTATTATTATTATTATTACTATTATTATACAGTCATGTAACATTTTAAACAATCATAAACAAAATATGTGTACTTCATAATTTCTAGAACAAGGAATTGATTATCATAACATAAAATTATATTCTACGATGTCTTCGGTATTCTTTGAACTGCGGGTCACGCGCATCTGTCTGGTATAAACTGCAATCCTGTAGGCGATATAATTTTCTACTCGCACACCCATCTTATTAGGGGCCATATAGCAGCGACCGTTGTACTCGATAAAGCTTTCTGGTATCTTCGGCATGAAAGTGTCGCATCCTTCGAATTTGTTTTTGATCCAAGTAACATACAGATTCCGACAGAGATTGTGACGCAATGCTGCTTTAAATACTCTTGCACCTCCGATCGCCCATACCGTTTCGATGTTGTTTTGGTTTTTGAGACTTTCTACAGCTTTGTTGAAAGTGGGGAATACCTTTGTATTCTTGTATTCGCAATCCCCCTCGAGGATCTTGTTCCATCCACGATAGTATTTGCTCAGTATTATATTCATCCTGGAGGGTAATGGTTTGTATTCGTCCGGTAACGATTCCCAGGTTTTACGACCCATAATAACAGCGGTCTGTTTATGCGGGTCGAACGCTTTTTTCGTAATCCTAGTAAAATAATCCGCATCGTTAACACCCCACGGTAATCGACCCCATGGTGCTCGCCCCTTACTACCGATTCCATGATTGTCTTCACAAACGGTTGCTAATATATTTATATGCATGATGATCAAAGTGGTCCTACCAGTCATACAATATGAATAGTTCCGACGATTGCACGCACTAAACAAGCCTTGTAATATGAAACCGGATGTTGAATAAGCATTGTGTAAAGATTTACATTACATTTGCTAAATATTGGAATGTCTAGTCAGCATCTATAGTTTACTGTAGTGTTTCCGTGTGCAAATACAAGTACTTTATTACTAATCAATTAATTTAAATTTTATAAAAAACTTTATACACTTAATAAATTTCCAATTATTATATATAATTTATAAAATATTTTATTAAGAAACGGTATACTTTGCTTGTGATTTTTCTTTCACAGATCTAATTGACGTAACCAAAATGTTAATTTAATACATACATTTTTTAATACACAGTTAAACAGGATAAGAAATAATTAGTATCACTTTGTTTAATATAACTAATTTATATTTAACTGTAGAAATCATTACATATATTAATATTATAAATACAAAATTTACATAATATCAAGAAGTTCCACAACTTCATTATCAACAATAATGTCATTTTCCTCGGCACGCCCCACGTATTGCCCACTTCCTGATTCATAGCCATCATCATCGCTGTCATAGATCCTTACGCCGTCGTCGTCGTCGAGGAGTCTTCTGAACAGAGCCTGGTGACGTATATTGTTTAGCGCTGATATTCTCTCTATACCTCCATCACAATTTGTAGCTATGTAAATCCGCCAAACATTTTCTTCACTACACGGAAAGTTTATAACTACTTCCATTTTGACACGCAAGTCAAACCTATGAATAACAATTTTATGCCTTAAACTATTTATAGAAACGTTCAAAGTTAACTTTTGTCCACGAACTTTATATTTTGTAATTTCTAGATCCGTCACTAAAACATTTATATCACGTCCTAGTATGAAATGTAACTGTCCACTTATATGTCTTTTAAATATTACATCGTTTTCTTTCAAAGGTAAGACAAAGACGTGTCGCACCATTGTGGAGTTTAGCAGTATTTCTAACTGGTCAAACTTAGCGCGAACACTATCGGAAGAAATGTTTTAACCGTACGCTTTGAATAGCTGACTATACAATAAATAGCATCCGTTGCGAGCTCTTTTGTCGTCTTTTATTACAACTCCCGTACCGATCGTTAGCCAAAATTTTATTTCGGCTAAGTGCCCTTCGATTGAACTCGGGCAGAACCTTATGTTCGGGTTAGCTCGGATTTCCATACGTTATAACACATTTTATAAAAATAATTCGGGGTACAGCGAAGCCTAAGCTCGGTCAAGTCCTTCGTTTTGGTTCGGGTAAGACCGGTAGAAATATATTACAAGGGGTTGCGGCAACGCCTACGGTTAGCCTAAGCTTTATTTCGCCTAAGTACGAATTTCGGGGGTTGCGGCAGAGCCTTACGTTCGGAAAATACCGGTTTGCAAGTCTTTATTTTGACTAAGTCCGATTCGGATTTACTCGGGGGCGATCGGGAGTGTTCGGGTTTATATAATGCAATTTATACTATATTACAAGGGTACTATAACAATTTAAAGCTCTTAATTTCTCTAAGTGACCTTCGGTCGGATTCGGGAACGATCGGTAATGTTTGGGGTGTTATAATACAATTTATACTATATTACAACGACACTATAACACCATGTATCTCACACAAGGTTGCTGACGGATGGTAAACTTATATACTTCACAAAACAGTAGATTCTCAACAGAGTCGGCCTAGCTTAACCGCTAGCGCTGCGGACTCGGGTCATGGTGATACCCGGTTCGACTCTCGGCGACACCCAAACTTTTTTCAAAGCAAAAAATTAAATTAAATTAAATATTAATTATTACAAAACAAGATGGCTGCAAAAAAAAAAAAAAGATGGCGGCTCAAAATTCCCCAAAATCTTTAAAAATCCAAAATCCCCAAAATTTCCAAAAATCAAAAATCTTCAAAATTCCAAAAATTCCAAAAATGTTAGGACCCACCAAAAAAAAAAAACCCAAAATCCAAAAATGTTAGGTTAGGACCCCCCAAAAAAAAACCCAAAATCCAAAATTCCCAAAAAATGGCTTAGGTTAGGAACCAAAAAAAGGGGGCGTGGCTTGGGTTAGGAACCAAAAAGACCCAAAAAAAACACCCAAAAAAAAGGGGGCGTGGCTTGGGTTAGGAACCAAAAAGACCCAAAAAAACACCCAAAAAAAGGGGGCGTGGCCCAAGGTCAATGACCTTCCCCCACCACTTTTGGCGCCAGACTGTCCGGGACTCTACTGATCTATTTGGGCACGATTTTGTTTAATAATTGTGTAAACACTATTAGGGACTCTAAATTGGTATGTCTAAGTGTCCACACGTAAAATTATTTGTCCATACTCCCTCGATAACTTGCTCACAATGGCTTTGAAGTTATAAGTTGCATCATGCGTGACATTTCAAGTACTGTTTGTAGCACTTCCTTGTCTAGTCAAATGTCGGTTGTCTGTCCACGCGCACGCGCAATATGTCAGTGATCTGTGATCTATACTGACAAGTGTTGACATACTTGGACTTGCGTTCCTTACTAGCCTACAGAGAAACGAGTCTTTCCAACCTTTGCGTCTAAACATCGCATTTTTTCTTCGTTACACACAGCGAGTGTTCGTGCTGATGACAATTTGTGTTTTGAGGTTAGAGTGTTAACGAAGAGTTTTCCGAATATAGCTGTTCTTTGTCCATAGTGGGAACGGTATTATATTTCAGATCACTTAAATACCTCTAACCCTAATGTAAACTGCAACGATTTTAAATTAAAATTTGTCACATATTTTAAAAGTACAATATACAAAAAGGAAAAACAACTCTAATGAGCTTAAACATAGTTGGCAGTTTTATGAAACAATTACACAACTGCAAGATTTAGCCTATAGCATTTAAAAACTAGAGCAAATAAGCATACTTAAAACCTTAACCTACAATTAATGAGGAATCTCGATCTAGTAAACTAAAACTAGAACTTGGCAGTTAGTAAAAGTGTAACTAAATAATTCAAATTAATTCATACTGGTATAAGAAGTCGCCGTTTACACAGTTCTGGGTTCCTAGTTATTCTCGTCATTTTTAGGAAACCAACTTTTGATAAACAAAATTTACCCACACTTTGTATGACTTTTATCGACGCTTTCGAGGTCTCTGAACACGATAAAGCAATAACAAATTTTGTGTATGTGTGCCTGTCTGTCTGTGAACACGATATATGCACTCACAGACGTCGTAGAAAACTTCTGGTGGTGCCAAAACCTTCGTAGTTTTAATGCGGAGAGTTGAAAAGCTTTTTAGCTATCTAGCGTGACAGCAACGTGACAAAAACGTCACAGTTTTTAGTATAAAAAAAAACATGAACCGAAGTCTCGAAAAATTGTTCCATCTTTTCATCTTGTTTTTAGGTTAAAGTTTAATATTATAATATTAAGGCTTGACCTATAGGCTTCTAGAAACAAACTTAACTTAACTTATCTTAATGAGATGAATGATCTCAATCAAGAAAACAATTACAGGATTTTGACTATTAAAGATGTTTTTTACTTTTTTTTATAAATTTATAAATAATTTTCGTTCTGAACTTAAAACTAAAGAAAAGCCTTCCACTATAGAAAGGTGGATCAAATTCGATCATACATTTTCGGTGATGCTAAGCAGATTTTAAGCAGAAATTAGTTTTGGTCGAATTCAATAAATTTGGACCACTTGTGCGGCGTCCTATTCCAGCGCTTGGCCGAAACGTAAACTCTAGACGGAGTTTAAAAAGTATTATATGTGTTAAAGTACGACTTCGTCAATTTTAGTTTAGCAAGTGCAAATGAACGCAATCGCATAGACTCAGATGCAAGTAATGATACAACATTCCTGGGGCGCTTTGCTGGAACTAGGCTAATGGTATTAGAAAACAGCAAAACTAGCTTCAACTATCAAGATAATGATGCAGTAAACAGAACTTAACCAGTTTCAGTTGGTTTTCGTTTGGATCATCCTACTTACACAGATAAACAATTTTTGAACTGTAAACTTCTATAGGCGCACCGCGTCTAAACATTGCGGGCGGTGAATCGGATTTTACCGTCACGTTTTTTTCCGACACGCTCTATTCCATCATCCTCTACTATATGCAGTACACATGTTTATATAGTTTACTTGGTAATACCTCTGAAATGGACATTGTGCTTCCTCATTTCGTAAGTTGTGTTAAAATAGTTTACTTGGCAATACCTCTGAAATGGACATTGTGCTTCTTCATTTTGTAACTTGGGTTAAAATAGTCTATTTGGTAATACCTCTGAAATGGACATTGTGCTTCCTCATTTTGTAACTTGTGTTAAAATAGTTTACTTGGTAATACCTCTGAAATGGACATTGTGCTTCTTCATTTCATAAATCATGTTTTTATTCAATATTTTCTATACTTTTGAAGTGTAAATCAGAATATCTACATAGAAGTTTACACTTCTCCCGTGTGGTCTTAAGCACACCTGGATTTTTTTGTAACTATAAAAAGTAAACATTAGTAAATTGTATTCGCACACGTACTACCTAGTTGCTTTATTTAGTTTTCTTTACTTCTTTGACTATGTAATTAAAGATTCTCACATCTGAGCCAGGGATATTCCCACAGAATGCATTCTGCAGCAAGTTATTGTACCTTTCACCTAGGCGTTTACAACTCGCAGACAAAAGGACTGAAGAAAAGTGATTACAGAATGCATCTAGTTCTTAACTAGTCCAGCTTGATAATAATTTAGTCAAGCAATGCGTTACCTAATCACACAGTCACCGCTTGACTGACTAAATTGTTGACGGAATGACTGGCTAAATGGTTAACCAATAAGTCGTATCAGCGCATCTAATACCCAATGACGAAGTGCACTTTCACTCTGCCTGTAAATGTTGTGAAAGTAAAATAATAATCAATATTACCCAGTCTAGGATTCCGCCTACAATAATATAACCTATGATTGCCTAACACACATAATGCATTGGTTGAGGGTTCGTTTTGAACGAAGCTCTAAACAGCGTATAGACAAACTGTTTGTAACTGAGCTAAGTTGAAAACGATAATGTATAAGTTTATATATATAATACAAAAATACATATACATATATACACAAAAATATAAGTTTCGAAAACTGACCGTCATTTGTTTAAACGCTTCGTAAAACCAGGTTTATGATTAGTTTAAAATATCTTAAGTTCAAAACACTTTTAAAAGTGTTTTCATTTATGCGAGTTTTTGTTGCATTTAAAAATGATGAACCTAATCAACTGTTATTTTAGAATCATGGATTATGATTGACAGCTGATTGTTGCTTTGTTAAGATAGTCGCGTGATAAATGTGATAAATCTGAATTAAATCACACCAAAGTATTTTCCATGGCCAGGTTATAACGAACTATTTAAACTGATTGAAGTAATAAGCCGTTATACGTTGGAATCGTGGTTTTCATCGACAGCTCGTGGTCTCAAAGAGGGCTTTAAAATGACGTATCAGTATCACCAATGAATACAGAACGCTTGGAGAATAGTCAGCCCGGTTGGTTGCCGCCAAATTAGCGCGGCAGCCGTTAGGCAGCGCTGGCTGAAAATTTCCACCCGTCTGCGACTCATCAATCGCACCAGGTGTGAGTGAGACAAAGAATGGCTGGCTCATTCTCTGCCTCATTCACACTTTCCGTACCGACGACATTAGCGCTCCAGCTACCTAGCGGCTGCCGCTCTAAGTTTGCCAGATTCAAATAAAACTTGGATGAATCTTTAACATGGGCGTTGCGCTTCTTATAAGTTCTGTATTCATTGGTATCACACAATAAGGGTTAATATTTAAAAATTTTGACTTGCAACCCTCCCTCCCATCCCTTAACCGAATAAAGGTAAAATTCATTTATACCCGTAAAAGGTGCAGAATTTGCCCAATATAACTTCCTGGAAGTTTGGAGTTAATAAGTGTAACAGTTTTAAAATTACGAAGGAGTTGCGGAACTTTTGCATCACTCAGTATATAGGCTTAGATCAAAGCGATTAAGACAGATACATAAATTATAAATTGTAGTAATAGTTACAAAACAGGCTACTAACTAACCGATCTATAAACAATATCAGTATCAAATAAGGTCAATACATTAGGTACACATCTGGTTTTTGTGCAAGGTTACATTACAAACCCACTAGAAAAACTAACAAAACTTATCTGATTCATGTTTGCTTATTATTATCTTTTACAGATATTATCTTAAAGACATTAGGAGATTTGGTGCATCGTATCCAGAGTTTCCACGCAATCAGACAACAAATAA
The DNA here is from genome assembly GCA_018207615.1 of Philaenus spumarius. Classification (NCBI taxonomy): domain Eukaryota; kingdom Metazoa; phylum Arthropoda; class Insecta; order Hemiptera; family Aphrophoridae; genus Philaenus; species Philaenus spumarius. Next base: position 51,750 of record JAGFPH010007479.1, on the reverse strand, counting down.
TTCGGATAATAATACAACATAAAACAAATATTTTAGAGCATAATGCTATATATTTTCTATGAAGAGAGAAAATAAATCCTTTAAATTCATCTATAAATAATTATTTTGAAATGAAAAATGGTGTGGCGAACATTTGAATACGTGATTGATGATTTGCTGTTTTTTTGCAAAAATCTTTTAAAATTCCTCCCCAAGTTCGCCTCATAAGTCCCTTTTGTACTTCATAAGTCCAGGCCCAACTATAACCACTACTCTCTCTGAGTCGGTCTATAAAATCCGAAAATCTTATTTTTGTTTGTCTATTATTGAAAACTATTTCAAGGTTAAAGGTATTAAATTAGAATATTGGCTACTAAGCCAATATGATGTAAGAGGCTTATTTATTATTATTGCAATCTCTTTAATTTCATCAAAACAACTCTTAAAATAATTTGTTTGACTAATACAATTTGTTTATTCCCATATCGATAAACCATGGTATTATAGCTGTTGGAGTTTTATAATAATTATTAAAATTTCAAAGCATTCATTTATTAAAACTCCTCGTAAAATCAGGTTTATGATTAACTTAAAATTAATATATTTGAATCTAAAGTTTAAATCAAATTTCAAAGCGTTTCTCGTAGGTTAATTGAAGTGACAACTTCTTATGGCTCGTTGGGCACTTTTTGCGTGGGTATTCGAATGAAATCTAGCGTTCCGTACCTTAACGCACCACAATCGAATTACGATATGAAATAAATGCATGCTACCAATGAAATGGACATTGTGCTTCCTCATTTTGTAAGTTGCGTTAAAACAGTTTAATAGGTAATACCTCTGAAATAGGCATTGTGCTTCCTCGTTTTGTAAGTTGTGTTAAAATAGTTTACTTGGTAATACCTCTCAAATGGACATTGTGCTTCCTCGTTTTGTAAGTTGTATTAAAATAGTTTACTTGATAGTGTTAAACTAATAACATTTTAGATTAAACCAATATGACCAACGATTTATATTCATTACAGTTTTCACTTCTGTCGGCAGTCCCGCAACTGCTTTCTTTTTTTTTTAAGAATTAAAGTTGATGAACGGTCTGTCATGTTTGAATAGGGATTATTGTTGACAGCTAATTCTGTATACCTATAACTAAAGGCGTGTCTGCGTAAGCCGTACGAGTAAACTATAATGCCCCTGTGCCTTAGTTTATCGATAAATAAATGGAAGAATTAATTAACTATACAAAAAAAAAACATAAATTTACTTTATAACGGTTGAATCAGCTTCTTGTTATCAAAGATTAATTTGATTTGTTAATAAAAACTATAAACTGAGCCAGGGGTGCCCACAGCATGGTTTGATGGCGCAATTTGCGCCAACAGAATTTTTGGGGGGGAATCAATTTTTGGGGTGTTTTTCACAGTTTGGGGGGGAATTTTCATATGTTCCTGATTAAAATCAATATAAAATATGAAGATTTGACGATTCCCCCAAGAAATTAGGAGATAATCTGTTATTCCTATGTGTTAAAAATCTCCAATTATTCGTGTGAAATTGCCGTATTATTGACAGCCAGGCAATTCGACTACTACTGATTGTAGTGCAGTGTAGAGACGAGCCGATAGAGGGTGCCGCGTGTGGTGTAAACAAAGTATAAACATATTATAGACATGTATAGCATTGAGAGCCTGCCAAGGTCATTCTGCAAACAACGACCCTCCCCCTCACAACAGTCCGAAAACCATGGTGTTAAACGGTGTAAGTAGATAAGGGTTGCTACTCAGAAATATGAGTTTTGGGCGGGTTCAGCGCATTTCATCAGATGACGTCACGGCTCGAATTAAAAATGCAGCCTTTCGTTTAAACTGCGTTTGCGCATAAATCATCAACAAACAAAGTCTTACAAAGTGTATATTTTTGGTTTCTGTATGAAACGTGCTTTCCAACAGTATGAGTTTAACGATACAAATATGAAATTTACTATACCGTATTACCTTCATTTTATGCTCTTTAGATTGGTGATTTCGAAAATGACGTGAAATAAATAGTAAAATAACTTTCCCACTACTTATAAATATAGTGTGGAAAAAGTTATTATTCGAAATGATTTGCATATTATTAGAAATAGTTGTCTAAATTCAAATAGGGTTAAAGGTTGACTATTTTCTAACTTCAATATCAAATTTACATCGTTATAAACTACGTTTAGTTAGCTTTAAAACTATGACAAATTCATAATTTTTAAAGAGCGGAAGTGAGTGAACAAGTTTGTCTTGTCGTCTAATCAAAGAAAAAAACCTCTGTTTAAATCATAAAAAAATCCATTGAAAGTAGTATTACTATTCACTTTTTTTAACTAATTTTTAATACAAAACAGTATTATTGACTTATGTATTGCTTGTTTCTTTTTGGGTGGAAATCACTTTCTTCATTTGTATGGTTGTCCATTTTACATATATTGCAGTTGTATTTTCGGAAGAAAAATCTGTTCGGTTCATTATTATTTATTTATTTTACATATTGTGTAGTTTTTTGTCCTACATTGTTTTAAACATTGTTGGTCTTATATTCATTTTTTGACCCTTGAGTCCAAAAAGGCGGTTTTTACAAAATGTCTGTCTGTATGTATACACAGCTAGAGCGAAAATTATTCGATCGATTTCAAACAAATTTGCACCAGACATGTCAAGTAGGTCTGTATAGATGCACGAAAAACGGGTTTGAACAATTTTGAAAAACAACCCCCTTTTTGGCCAAAAAACAAAGAAAAAATCAGTTAGGGTATTATTTTTTTTTTAACGGCTCTAACAATTTTGATCAAATTTGGCTTATTTGCAGCCCTTAATGTACCCTACCACATGCAGGAAACCGTATAATTCTAAAAATTCTTGTTTAGCTAATAATAATAACTGATTTTTAGGGGTTTTTTGGTCAAAAAGGGGGTTGTTTTTAAAAAAATTTCAAAACCTTTTATTGTGCATCCATACAGGCCTAATTGACGTGTTTGGTGCAAATTTGTTCGAAATCGATAGAATAGTTTTTATCTCTAGCTAATAATAATAATATTTATTAGTTAATATCCTAGTTTAAAATCACCTCTCCCACCCCTCCTACAAAAATGAAGTCACTGTGAATCTGTTTAATAATTTAAATATGTTTGTGAGAAAGTATGTGCCAGTTTCCAGTACCGTTTATTTGAAATGTGTTTGTTTTATAACCTTTCTGTTGTATATTTAACCCTAATGTGTGTACAATTTCTGTAAGTTGCTCTATTTTTCTGTCATGGTTTTGATGGTTTCAAATTGTCTATTTCCCGTGCTATTGTGGTGTCCGCGATTCTTAAGTATTTTTTGGTGATTTAGGTTTTTTTTTGAAAAATTTGTTCAATTTTCCTTAGATTCTTTGGTCTAGTGTTCGCAAATTTATATAGTGTTCTCCATTGTTATTATATGTTCGCAAATTTCAGGTCTTAAACCCTGTATTACATGTGCTATTATTTGGTTGTCTTCGACGTTACGGTGTGTAATTAATAGATTAATTTGTGATTTGGCTGTCCATCCGCAAGCTCTTGAAGGAACTTCTTATCTGGATATAAAAGTATGTGTATCTTCAGATGGTAAGCCGTGATATTGGAAGGGTTGAACTAAGGGTATTTTCTCTTTCCTCTCCATTTCAGTGTTGGTTTTCGTTTTTTATTTTATTTGGGTGTTGTCTTGCTTCTTCGTAGATGTGTTCGTTTTTTCCTTTGATTGGACCGTTTGAAATTTTGAAAGATCACATTTGAAAACTTTTGTGTTTTGACTTCCATTTGCTATCGGGTTAATGTTGTGATCGAAGCGACTGGTGCGATCAAAGCTCTGCGATTATCGCTCGAAGATAATCGCGGAGCGATGATCGCCGTCAGACTGTTGTTATTGAAGCGATTATTCTACCAGTTGCCCGTTCATAACAAGACAACAAGACCATTTTGAACAATGCAAAGCAGGTGCAGAGCGATGATCGCGCCAGTCGCTCAATCACAACGTACCTTTACATCTAACGCGTCTGGCCTGTTAGTTTTATTCCATTAAGTTCTTTTGAAATCTATTTGATATTATTAATTATTATTATTATTAGTTATTTTTTGTTATTTATTTAAAAATCTGAATTTAGGGTATTCGTGTTTACCCCAATACTTACACTTTGTAACTACTTTTCAATCAATGTCTAATTTTACCAAAATAATATTAAAACAATTTTATTCTCACTTAATTTTGTGTTGCATGAAATATCATTTATTTGTATTATGTTTTTGTATTTTTCCAAATCGGTTAAGTACCTACTACTGGTCTTCAAAATGTACTGTAGTTTTTTATTAGCGAATTTCCATAGGAAAAATGAGCTATTGCAGTGGCCCTTATGGTGAGACCCAATGTCGGGAGTAGCAAATGAGCACCGATCATGGTCCCCAGAACACGTTTTGGAGTGTCATTAAAATTAATATATATATGTTTATATATATATGTATTCGCACTCTAGCGGCCGAATTTTATGTCCGATTTGGTCCAAATTTGGTACACGTGTTGGTTGTCTATGTCGCTCGGACGAGTTCGTTAGCCAAAAAAATCCAACAACCGGAAGTACGTTTTTTGACCGGAAGTAACAATTTTTTGAGATTTTTACTACGAGAATGACATTTTTTTAGAGTTTTTTCTAAAAATATAAATGTAGGATGTTATTCTGCACATTTTGTTTTTTTACGCGACCTTATAGCTCGTTTGGTTCCCCCAAAATCGATCAAAACGTAAAATACCATAAAAGTACCCGGTTTGAAGCTAAGTGGTGCAAACTCGCGAGGCCACTAGGCGCAAACAAATTCTACTAATATATTGCGTACACACAGACAGCTGTTCAACGCCTTCGTGAATATACCTATTTCCAAAATTGTTGGTTGAAACCCTAAAACATAGGCATATAAACTTAATTTTGGAAATTTGCTCAACTCACGTCAGCTGCGTGGTCGAATTATTGTTATTTTCTTACAACATTTTCTTCATTATTATCAATGAATATAAATTTATTTTTGTATTTTTCAACTATATATTACTTTTTTTTATTAAATTCGAATTAATAAATATACTTTAACATGTTAAATTACTTACGATTACCACCAATAACAAGGATTTCCTTTTTACCAAGCATTAGAGGTTAAAGAACTTATTTAATATTATGATGTCTTCTGCTACTTTCAAAAGTAGTAATGTGTTGTTTTTGTTAATAAATCTTACTGAATTTGTGTATTTGTATTATTTTATAAATTACGTAGAACCTCCTTTTTTCCATAAACGTATTTTTATGAAAAACTTTAATAAGTTATTGGATTTAACTGTATACTTTAAGTTACCTAATGGGTTGTTTTCCAGAGAATAAAATAACACTTTTAAGAAAGAAAAAAAACAATTATGCGTAATTGTTTTTCTTTTTTTTTTTTTGCTAAAATGGCATAAAACGTCTACTTTATTTGGGAGAGGGAACCCACAGGCAGGTTTTGGGGGGAATTTGCGCCATAGGCTTTGGGGGGGATGGGCACTCCTGAACTGAGCTGATTAAAGGTGTTCAGTGTTCGTACAATAATCATCTGTCTAGCTCTAACAACTCTAAACTTCCATAATATTATGTAGACTATTTCTATTACTACACATAACAGTTGATTTCATACTTCGGCAAATTGTAGGTCAAGTTAAAGCAAATAAAAAATCAATACAATCTTAAAGTGTTATCACTATTTTACAATTACAGTAAACTTCTATAAGATCGTTTATTATCTTGACAATGCATTATGTAAAAAAACAAAAGAACTATCGCATCGAATTCATCATTTTTGTCTGTATTTATTCATTTGAAAAATGTGTTTTCTTAATCATAGTTTATCTTTTTTTTTAAATTATTTATAACTATCAATTGAAATAAAAAATACAGTTTGTTACCATCTTTATTAAAACGTCCGATATCATTATTTTTACCATATACATATTTTTAATTATACAATTTTCCCATCAGTTAGTAATAGTATAGAATTTAACCTTATTTTGAACATTTCCAATACTTACCTATCATATTTCCGGAGTTATTAGGCTTATTGTTTTTGTGAAATGTCCACCATTTCAATACTATTAGCTTTTATAAAATTTTAGTAAGTAGCCTAAACGTGTTGAACTTACCGTCCAATAGTCCAATTTAAAACGTCCAACGACGGCCGTTTCGGCTATTCAACCATTCTCAAGTTATGGTAAAATAAAGTTCTTCGTCATTAGTAAAAATAAAAACACA
>JAGFPH010007479.1:0-38625 GCA_018207615.1 Philaenus spumarius | reverse complement strand
TTTGGGGGGGGGTTGGGGGGGATCAAAGTTGTAAAAAAACGATTTCTTCAAAACTACCGAATGGATTGGTATGAAATTTGGTATGTAGCTTCCTCTAGGACCATAGGTGCTCACTAAGAAAGGGTATGAAAAATTTCGAAATTTTAGGAGGGGTTTGGGGGGATCAAAGTTACTAAAATCATAATTTCAGATCTTTTATTATTATGACAATAGTGCTTTTATTATTTAAGATCTATATATATTTATATAAGCCAAATACCACTCACTGACTGAACCCTTAAAAAGAATACAATTACGTTAAAAAGATTGAAAATAGCAACCACCACGGGCAACGCCGTACGGGTCAGCTAGTATTTATATATATATATATATATATATATATATATATATATATATATATAAGCCAAATCCACTGACTCACTGAACACAATTTCTCAAAAACTACTGAACGGATTGGAACAAAATTTGGTATGTAGCTTCCTCTAGGGCCGTATGTGCTCTCTAAGAAAGGTTTCCAAAAATTCGAAATCTTAGGGAGGGATTTGAAGGGGTCAAATTTACTAAATCACGATTTCTCCAAAACCACTGGACGGATTGGAATGAAATTTGGTATGTAGCTTCATCTAGGGCCGTAGGTGCTCTCTAAGAAAGGTTTCCAAAAATTCGAAATCTTAGTGGGTCAAAGTTACTAAATCACGATTTCTCTAAAACTACTGAACGGATTGGAATGAAATTTGGTATGTAGCTTCCTCTAGGGCCGTAGGTGCTCTCTAAGAAAGGTTTCCGAAAATTCGAAATCTTAGAGGGGATTTGAAGGGTCAAAGTTACTAAATCACGATTTATCTAAAACTACTGAACGGATTGGAACGAAATTTAGTATGTAGCTTCCTCTAGGGTACTAGGGGCTCGCTAAGAAAGGGTTTAAAAAAATTCGAAATTTTAGGGGAGGTTTGGGGTGTCAAAGTTACTAAAAATCCCCATAAGAAATACATAGTGTAATATATTTATTGATATAATATATTTTTTGTTAATATACATTTAACTTTGATTTTTCTACCTGTGCAAAGCCGGATCGGGCCAGCTAGTCCTTATATATTATTTCTCAAATGTGTTTTTTTTTTTTTTTTCGCTAAGCGATATCTCCCTTAATTCTTCATCGAAATAATTATTCAAGCAACATTTTAAAGCTTAGGTTTCAGGCTATAACAAAAAATAGACAAACAGCTTAAAATTCATGTTTCCGTTACAAAAATTTATTTAAAAAAACTTTTATATTATACTTCATATGGGTCCTAATGAAAGGCGCCATCTAATAACAATCTGTTTAACTAACATGACAGCTGTTATTTAAATGTTTTACAATCTATGTGCAAGTGCAAGTAATGTATCGCACAAATCAATCAAATTAAATTAAAGTTATAAGTCGTTAAACCAACGTAAATAAATAAACGTAATTTACTTAATTTAATCAATGTATTAAATCAGATAAGTAGGACTACTCCTAGCATGCGAAATATTCGCACGGGTCAGCCGTGTTGACGTATTAAGTGCTCAGTATAACGTATAGTTGAAGGGTTTTTGTCAAGCCATTTAGCTAATTAATGCAGATTCTTTCGTTTTAGGGCCCACCCTCACTGCAAGGCTGACTTAACACAATCAGTTAGTCGCACAGCAAGCCGCGTTAACAATACTTATTGATATCTGTTTAAGGATTTAGTAACACCGCAGCTGACTAGAGTACAACTTAATTTATTTACTCTCTTTCTCTCTTTCTTTTGTTTGCCATTCTTACGATTATTATTATGTTCTGTTACATCGACACATCCAACAATAATAATCACACATCACTTTAATGTTTTAATAATAACTTTTCGTACATTTGCCATACTTTGTGTATTAAAAATATACGTAAACTATATTTTGCAAAAACAAACGATGGCAGATGTGTCAATAAACAATTATAAAAATATGAATCCTTCGTTAGAAATAAACTTTTGAAACAGAACCTAAAGTCAAAAGAACGAATACGAAAAATCCTCATTCGATCAAGACGGCTATTTCGCCTTCTTTAAGGCACGTTTCCGTATATAACTTTAGACAGTGCAACGGGTAATTAGCTTGTTGCAAGACACTAATTAGACTAGCTAATTAAAGCATAAGAAAACCACTTTCATAAATTCAAATTTTGAAAGAATGTATCAGAATCAGCAAAACAAGACAAAATTAAAAGAAAGAATAAGGATTTGACGATATTTGCACATTTTAAACCTTATTAAGAAAATTAGAAAAGTTGTTATTAATTGTAATAATAGCAGGCAGGAGAGATCTGAAAAATGCTCAGTTATATCGACAAGATAGGACAGGAAAATTCTTGTCGAAGATTACAAGAGTTTGTCCGCGTCTATCTGTTGCCAGACTAATCTAAACCAATGTTAAATTTTATAATTGTAAATTTTGTAAATAATTTTAGTTAGTTATAAAGAGAAGAAAAACGAATTGAAAAGGTATTAACAGGTTGACTGCCACACAATTTTTTGTCTTATGCCTCGACTGCCATGAATACCAAATGTGGTACACACATTGTACAAGTAAAGCTCAATTTAAAAAAAATCCTAATTAATTATTTTTAACTGTAGGCTGCAGGTCAATAAAAACCAGCTACTGCCAAATTAGAAACTCTAAAAAAACGTTCCCTATCCTTAGCAAATCACAGAATTACAGAATAAATAATAAATAAATAAAATCACAGAATTTAAAGAAAGCCGTGTTAGAAAACTATTCAAGAAAAATATTGATATACTTCCACAGATTATGAAAAAGAATTATCATAAGTTTATTATAAAACAACAAAAGTGTGCCAAGTGTTATAAAGACATTGTTCGACATTGCTGACGAAAAGAAGCTCAAGCAAAAGCAAAGAAAATGTTTACAAAATGCTTAGATTATTATTATTATTATGTAATGTGTATTTACACTTTTCAATAGTAAATTGATATCTGATTTCTTCAAATTTCTTTTTTATATTAACCTAGCCTAATTAAAAATTACTGAGCAGCTGCCAGAGGCCATGAGTAGCCTACTCAGGTAAAATAGTCATATAAAAGTTATAAAAACAACACATATTAAATATTACACAACACAACAAAATCAAATGAATCAATTTTTTAATTAAAAAATATCATGTCCTCAGGGACCAATAATGAAAATCTGTGTGGCAATCAAGCTGTCAGACCATCAAGTATATATGGTGGTACCCATGGCAGTCAACCTGTTAAAAGAAATTCAGTAGAGTCATTAGTTCAGAAATTACAGTGCAAAACGTAAGACCAAAAATAGAAAACTTTTAAGTTTTAAATAAATTCAAAAAAACAAATAGGCCTAATAGGCCAGTCGGTAAAGGTCAATTTAGACCAAAAGTACCAGTAATTTGCAATACGGCTGAATTTTTTTATAAGTACATTAAAGTATGTAGATTAACATAAAAAAAAGTTTACCAGTCTATCGATTTCCCAAAGTCGAAAAAAAATCGATTATCATTTTTTTTCGATTATCCTTAATATTTCGAGCTGAAATGAAGATAGAGGAAAATAAAAAATACCACCGTGTAGGGGAGGTATTTTTCAACAAAAAAGGTCATATGTATTTATTTCGTCCGAGCAATGGTTTGTCTGGAATAAATTCGATAATGCAGGTATGTATTTTGCAGCAGGGGAAATCACTAAAAGGGGACATCTTATTCATATATGAAGCGTTGGCTCATTCTAAATTGGCAGAATTTTAATATATCGAAGTGAAACTTGACATAGGAGTTAAAATATATATTTTAAACATTTATGCTATATATTTAAACATAGGCCTACTTCCTCTATACTATAGTATAGCGAGAAGGTAAAAGGGGGTTTTACAGTAATTCTTAGACCAAAAACGGCCTCTAGTTTTAAAACTAAAAGGAAATTCAAATAAGAGAAAATAGGGGAGAATAACTACGATATCTAGATAACCAACACAGCTACAGAAGATCCGAAATCAGTTTCGTTCGTTTGGGAACAATATGAAGAGGAAAGAAGAAGAAAAAAATCTAAATTTAATAAATTCCAGGAAAATGAATTTCAAAATTTAACATAAACTTTCGGAGCGGATAACATGGTGAATAATGGGAGTACGACTTCAATTCAAAGAGCTACGTGAACAAGGTCGTCACGAATAATATGAGACCATCAAATTCAAAATTGGGCCAAGGAGGAAAGAGTTATGGCGGTTTTGGAAATGCAAAGCAGAAACATAGAAATTTCAAGAACAGAGAGGAAAGGCTAAAGTCAACAAAAGAGAAGCCGGCTTAGCAAGAGAGAGAGAGATGTTACGCGGGAAGTCTAATTATAGAAAATAAAAACAATGCAATATAAAACTATTCGGCACCGATTTACAAATTTAAAAAAATACAGGAGTTACAGTAATAGAAAAAATCGAGGAATATTTTAAACATAACAAAAGAATTAAAACCGTCGAAATAGAGTTTTCGCCAAATTATAACGAAGTAAATCTTTTGACCAAGAGAGGGGCGAGAAACCTAAAGTCAGAGATTAATCCAGTTAGTTGAGATTGAGATACCGTACCGACACCACGTACTTCACAGAACCTAAGAAGGGCTTTCCAGAGGCTAGCTGAGGGAACGACTACCTTGGAATACACGCAAAAGGAGCGGACTTGGAGCGTCATCAACATAAGCCAGTGAAAGTAAATCTTGAAGAAAATCGGGGTGCGGGCTTTTCGAAACTAAACTCCGTTAAAGAATAACGGGCCGTAAAAATCGTTCTACTTTTCAAATTTGGAAACTTCGCAGTACTTGGGAGAGTTCCGGAGGATCGGTACCACCAGAAGAAGGAGTTAAAAATAGAGCTAGTGTACAAAAAATCAAGCAAAATAGAAAATTATCAATTTTTAATTAATAACTGGAAATTAAAAAACAATTTCCAAGTCTTGCCATCGCATTAACCTCTCAACAAAGGCCATACGGGCAAGGGACGAGTTAACCGAATTTCATAAAGGGTTAAATTTAGCTTTAGGTTAGGCCTAGACTGATGAACCAACTGTATTTACATTTATTACCATAGCAACCAATTGAATAAAATAACAGCTAAAATAGCTGTTTGCTCTAATATTTCCATTAACAGCTGATTTCAAACTTTGAACCAATTATTTATATTTCTAACTTTTAGGTTAGACTTTTATTAAAGTGTAGACCTGAGACTTGCCGGTTCTTTTAACCTTTATTATAACTGCTGTTATAAAATATTCGATATAATTTGATTTGAACATTTAACATTATTTACCATCTTAACTTTGGGGTTATTATTAATCCTAATAATGAAAAAGATAAGGATAACCTTTATTATAAAGAAAACATAACATGATTATGTATATAGAAGGTTCAAAAGGGGTTGGCGTGCGGAGCACGTAGGGGTTTCCCCTACTATCTAATACAGTTACTTCCTTTCCTGAGGAACATTGGATTACTCACATTTACTGAAGAACTACTTAACCTTTGTGTTCTAACTTTTAATGTTACGTTAAGCATTGTCTTTGAGTGACATACGCCTTTTGGATCTGATCTCAAAATAGAGTAAACAATGTATACAGACTGACAGACAAAACAAATTGGATTCCCTTTATGTACAAGGCAGTCGGTAAGAAAGTTATAGGCTACCATGAGTAACTTTTCTTAGAGGCTGTGAAATAGACTATGACTAATTAAACATTTCAAAGAGGATAAATGCTCAAGTGGAATGGCTTTAATGCCCTACACTCTGACGTATTGTGTATATAGTGAGACGAGTGAAGCATAATATATAACATTACAGAGTAAAGACCGTAGGCCTACACTCGGACATAACTACACGCACTGTGCTAAGTCATCGAGGTTATGTGGAGTAAACGTCCCCATCTGTTCGACTGTGGGTTACACTTTTCATAATATTTAAGTTGGTCATCTATATGTTTTATCTGTGGTAATATCCATATCGATTCGCACTGTCACTTCAATACTTGAGAAACACTGACTAGTTCGTTATCTGAGGTGTTTTGAAGCTGCCTCATCAAAATCGGTTCATTTCTTGCAAAGGAACAACATATAGGCTATATTTACACAAATACCCTAGATTTAAATTTTCAGTGACAATTAATTGTTGCTAACATATGTTGTGAAGGCTAATTTGATTTTTTAAATCGGTTCACTAGTCCTAACATTTTTTGTGTTTCTAAAAAGTAAAAAATTTTACACATTATTTGTTGAAAACATTTTTAGGAAACCATACATTTTTCATTATCAAATCTACGTTTTAAAATTGATTAAAGCTATTCGTGTTCGATTTCAATTTTGAATCGACTGTCTCTGTAGCTAAATCTAACTGTAAGAAAGGTCCATAGCTTTATTTGATTGCAGTGCCCTACTTGTACGCCCGGGTACGCTTTATACAGTCCACAGATGAGCAACGTAGATTTCCCTTCAGACGTGTGACAACAATTATTACTGTATCTGTGTCAGACAATAGAACAGTTGTCGAAGTCAACTCATTAGCGACCGCGGTTACGCAACGACTCAGCGGTGAAAGTTGGGGTTGCATCAATACTTAGTCTATAGTCTAGCGCCGAACTTTCTATGTACATCAAGGCATAAGTAGAAGTGGGGTTTAAAGATGCATTACAGTACGATTAATAACACTAAAACTTTTAGGAGCATTGGAAAAACTGACAGAATCGTGTTTAGGTGGTCCAAATTTTCCTGTCTAAATTTTATCACGTATATAGTAGGCCTACATTTTACCGACTACATTTTTTTTTTTTTTTTTGCTTTCCATGCCACTTTGTGCCTTTTGGCTAACGAGCATGTTTTTTTGGGCTTTTAATATTTTATGGTCCCCCGCGGGATTTGAACCCGGGACGTCTTGCTTATGAGGCAAGTACCATAGCGGTTGAGCTATGACAGAGGACTTACCGACTACAAGAGTAGGATACTAATATTTTAAGAGATATGTGAACTTAACTGTCGCGGTAAACCATGGTACAATTCTATTTGGTCCTATCAAACACGATTCTGATTTAGCTAACAGATATCGCAAGTTTTATTAAATTTATCACTTTATAAACCATTTTACAAACATAAAATAATTAGGAGAATATAAAAACATGTTGTGAGTTTACATTAGGCTATTATTGTCATATACATATTTAGTTTAGTGCATAAAATGCAGTTTTTGTAAACATAATCATAAATTTTAGCAAACAGTTGTTTGATCGAAATAATGGAAATCAGTCCCTCCCAGAAGCCTCTACTGCCTGGCTAGCACCCTTCTTCTTCTTATATCTTGAGCGATCTTTATAACAGAGGCTCTAAATTCGAGGACTTCGTCTTCACCGAATCCTCTCACAGTGGACAACAAGGAGTTGAAGAAAGCTTGGTGTTCGTCCCCTCCGTTATGTTGTTCCCTATCCTCTAGATACTCCAGCACCCTCTCTTCGACAGTCTTCTTGCGCTTCAACTGTAACGCAGGTGGCTTGAATGCTAGGGGATCCTCCTCGTCGTGGCCGATTACCTTATGTATCGCTTTAGGAATAGGCTTCTGTGCGTTGTCGAGAAAGCGTAATTTGTCTTCGTAAAGGTATTTTTTCTTTTTCTTCGCCGTAGTTCCTGCTTGTAATCGAATAGCTTGTTTGTGTTTTCTATAGGTGTCCTTAATGTTCTTCCATTTGCCTTGGATTGATTTCCCTGAAAGACGAAAAACCAATAACGAAATTATTTACACTGACAAAAATTCATGGAAATTAGTTTTCCGGATAGAACGTTTCTTGAATTAACACAGATAAATTAAATTTAAACATTATAAGCCTATGGACGTACATATGCGTTCGCTTTAAAATATTAGTGATTATTACGTAGAAAGGTTCAAAAATAAAAAATAAAGTAATTTGTACTCATTTAGACTACAAATATAAAAAACAAAAGGTCAGCTCCTAGCAAAGGAAATACGAAATTTGCATAGCAGTGAACGTGTTAGACAGATTTACTGTGATTTCGTAATTGTATTGAAGTAGGAGAGTAACTAATAAACATTATTGTTATAAGCTAAACGAGAATTTTTAGAAAGATGCTGTTTTTTGCATATGGTTGGATACATTAAGGGCTACAAATAAGCCAAATTTTATCAAAATCGTTAGAGCCGTTTTTTTTATAAAAAAAAATAACAACTTATTTTTTGGGGTTTCTTGGCCAAAAAGGAGTTTTTTCAAAATTGTTCAAAACCTTTTTTCGTGCATCTATACAGGCCTAATTGACATGTTTGGTGCAAATTTGTTCGAAATCGATCGAACAGTTTTCTCTCTAGCTTTGTATAGGCCTACATACAGACAGACATTTTGTAAAAGCCACTTTTTGGATTCAGGGGTCTCAAAACGGATATTTCCACAAAAATCTCAACATCATTTTTTTTGCGATCACTATACTTTCTCTATACTATAGAGCAGTGAGAATGTAAAATTAATCATTATTTGGTCAATGAAGGAAAATTATATTGAAATAAAATAAAAACTAAGAAAATATCGCAGGTAATGTCTTTTGATATTGAAAGCATTTTGATAAGTAAACAAGAAATTCGAAGAAATTTTGGGGTAGTAAAGTGTCGTTATCTGTAAGGGACGGAAATTCTAATTAGATTTCCCATGAAGGCCTAAAGCCGACGTCTCCACCAATTTGGTTTTACTATTCAGATTTATTAGCCTACATTACATCTGTAAACATTGTAAACAAAGGTTTATGTTCTCTTCAATCTGTTTAAAAAATTCAAAAAAATATAATCAACCTCAAAATTAGTTAGGTTATTATACCTATTGTAGGAAACATATTGTCTGAGTTTGATTTAGGCGGGCAACGCTGTTGACAACATGTATCCAGATACAAGTGGTTGTGTCCAACAGACATGTTGATTGGAAGATGGCAACATTTTGTACTGCAGGCCTACTTACCTTTAATACCATCAGTATTTGTGCCCTAAAACTAATTAAGAACGAGGAGTGGAATAACTACAACAGCTGAACCTTAGCGTTAACCAGACTTAGCAACGCTAAGTGCAAAAGGGATTTAGGACGTTTTATTATTATTTTAAACACGCCGCAAATTGTTCCATAGTGTACAGCCTTGAGAATACTGAGTCTGTAGCTATTTAAAAAAAAAGTTGAATCCAATATGGCAGGAAAAAATTTCAGATATATCCCAGAATAGTTTCTTTGGTTCAGTAATCAATTACATTTAACCTGGTTACCCTATGTAACCTGTTTAGCTGTAATTAAGCCGTTTCCAGACTTTGCGGACACCGGGAATATTTGATTATACTGTCGTTTGGGTTATATTTAAAAAAAAAAATTTAATTAGGGTATCTACTCTGTTTTTTTTTTTTATTATTATTTTGGGAATGTTTCTAAAAACACATTTCTTACCTATAATTTTAAAAGTAGTCTACTACAAATATGTAGCCTAAACTTGTGGTATTAGAGGAGTTCAAAAATATACAGAAAAAATACTGAGGATACAATGCTTTAAAAAATGTTATATAAGACATGTGATTTATTCAAGCAGTAAGGGAACCCTAGTTTGTGTTTTGCAACATGACACTCCCCCCCCCCCCACGGTGTATTTTTTCTTGCCATGGTTATTGTAATTCATTAGTTGGTTAGTTCGGTAAATTAAGTATATAAATTGTTGTTGCGATTTTGTTATATATAAACATAATTTAGTAAATTTTTTGAACCGGCTGGCAGTATGGAACCCTTGGCGGGCGAATCTAACTCGCACTTCTCCGTTTTATTTTTGACTGTACTTATTTTAGAAACTTGCTTCAATACAAACTTTGAAATTGAAAGTTTTACATTTAATTATAATCATTTAGATATAAAAGTTATAACGGTTATAATCGTTTGAAAGTGACGTAAAGTTGATGAAGACCTAAACTTTCATGCTAATCCAATCATGCCTACAATCAATAACTTATTGTGTATCTAAAGAGCTTTGTTCTAAATAAGTACATTTTTGACAATATTACTTCTTATATTGTGGCTACGCAAATAAAAATCGAAAAATTTGAAAAAATATTACAAGATACTAAATAAAAATAAAAGACGGAGATACATTGATTGCCGTTTATAAACAAGACAAAACACAGTGTAGGGCCTGGTAGAACCTACAGTTAAGCAGGAAAGTTACAATTCCTTTCATTTGGCTATTACCGACTAAAGGCAGCAATAGTTTAGGTGTTTCGCTACAAGATCTCAGCACCGCCTAAACAGCAGGAAAACTGTAAAGAACAAGTTTTTAAAACCGACCAATACCTGTAAGTAGCCTATGTGTTCTAGGCAATAGTCTATAAAGTAAATAGGCTAGTTATAATCCCAGTAAAAATCTGTATTCTTGATTATTTGATCTTATTTCAAGCTTATATTATAATATATAAAGTATTTTCCAATCCCAAACTTACGAGTTATATAACCGATAAAGATTTTTTTTTAATTCCTGTTTTAGAGTATTTAGAGTGTTTTATCCTGTTCGATAAAGAATTTTCGAATCACCGACTTAGATTAATCAAAGTATTTTCCAATCCCCGATTTAGAGTTGTAAAGCCGAGGAAATATTTTGTAATCTATGACTTATGTAAGCGGTAAGGTATTTCATATTCTCAAAATTAGATAATAGCCTACGGTATATTATTATAAATGATACTTTATATTCCCCGAATTGGATTTATATAGCCGATAAAGTATCTTTTTTTATCCCTGATTTAGTGAGTTATATCTCTGATAAGGTTTTTCCTATTCCCCGAATCAAGCGTTATTCAGAGTGATTCAGAAATATGCGGCAATCTCTCGGAAGCTCATTCTATAGCTAAAAATAAGAAAAAAGTTCATATAAACATAGGCCCGAAAACGCTTCCTTTTCCAGATATCCGTCATTTTGTTCTTTGAACAAACAATAAATTCATATCTGGAGAAATGTTTGACTGAGTTCAAACTTGGCATTAAGTTTACCCTAACAATGATATATATGAAGAAAAATAAGCGATTAAATCCGATCATGCATTTCAAAATAGCGGCTGTTTGAAAATTTCAAACCTAAATTACTCAAAAACCGAACATTAACAAAAACATTCAAGACACATTTTTTGTAGCGCTTTTGATTCCCTATCGGATGGTATCACGGTCAAAACAATCGGTCGTTGGATAGCTAAAGATAATAACAGCTTATGTGCATACAATATTGTTGTGTTTACTGTGTTGGTATAGGATGCGGGTTGATCAAACCAATTATTACACATAACTTAACTATTATCCTTCATCCGATTGTTTTGACTGTGAGACCATCCGATAGGGAATTAAAAGGGCTACAAAAAAGGTGTCTTGATTTTTTTTTAGTAATTTAGGTTTAAACTTTTCAAACAGCCGCCATTTTAAAACACATGATTGGATTTATTCGCTTATTTTTTTTTTAGACATATGATATATCATTGTTAGGTTAAACTTCATGCCAAGTTTGAAGCCAATCAGTCAAACATTTCTCTAGATATGAATTAATTATTGTATATCGTTATATCTCCGATAAAGTGTTTTTCTATTCCCCGAATTAAAGTTATAGGCCTATATCTGTTCAAATATATTCTAATCTCCGACTTTGCGCGTTACATAAGCGATAAAACATACAGCATTTCATATTCATCGAATTAAGAGTTATATAGGCTAAGCGATAAAGTATTTTATATTAATTAAATTAGAGTTATATACTAGTTAGAATTAGTTAGAGTGTTTATCCCTTGCGCAACGTATATTCTAACTATAACTTCTTATATTAGCAATAATACTCTATGTTGTTACTCACCAAACAGCTTTTTATTAGCCTCGGACAATTCAGCATAATCATCACTCAACTCGTGAAATACATCCTGCCATGCTTCTTCTCTCTTAAAACGGTCCTTATAACCTTCGTACATTGCGTTCCATAATACAGGGTGGGAATGTATTTCCCTGATGAGATGTTCAGCGTCTACTTGAGTCTCGACAGGTGCATCGCCACTAACGTCTTGCCAGTAATCAAAGTCCGACATGTTTAGTTCGACACGCGCGAGTTTTTCCCTCCACTGCGTCGCGTCTCAATGTCATAGCGGGACTTTCCCTCGTTCGATAACCGTTACACGCAGGCTGTCGAGGGAATTTTACCGCGCGAAATTTACCTCTCCGTGTGAAATCTTCCATTGAAGCTTTGCACTGCTACACCTCCGCTGCAAGAGTAAATTATAGATTGTAGCGATGATGACCACTCATGGTATTTGCCTTTAAATTTAAAAAAAGACATTGTATATTCTTATACTGACTTATAGGCCTATTAAGGTTTGGTATCGGTAATAATATTTTGTTGGACGACATGCAAGTTCCTACTTGGTCGGTTTTTGTCAGAAACAGAAACTTACTGTCATGTTAATATTTAGAAAACCTTCCCAAGCTTATCCAGGAGATCATTGATTTATGAAAATTATATTTATTATTATGAAAAAATGGACATTCTTTATTTTTTTTTTGTACCTAGTGACACTCTATTTCCATAAACACCCTTATAATGTAGATTATAAACTTCGTACATTTTTAGTATTTATTACAATTATTATGAATTTTACTTAAACGTTACATTCAAAATTTTGCATGTTTAAAATAGAGTTATAACCAGCGTTATAATAACCAGCAGAAAAAAGCACTGGAAAATGTTTAACATTTCAAAAGCAAAATATGTTTTGAGTTTTAGGCTATTTTTAAACTTAATTTAGAAGTCCGATACTCCGAGAGAAAATGTTACTTTTCAAAAGCAAAACATGACACGAAAGCTATATATTAGAGTTTTGGGGCTATTTTTAAACTCAATGTTAGAGTTCGAACCCGGGGAGAAATTTTGACTTTTAAAAGCAAAGTACGACAACCAAGTGATATTTTTCAGTTCTGGTTATTTTTAAACCTAATTTACTCCTCTCCGTACTCATATTTAATTTAAAATTATATAAAACTAACCAAGTAAAATAAGGGTAGGCCCTACATTAAAGAGTTAATACAGTATTTTCTTTTCCCTAATAATTATTGTCACCTTAGTAAATAGGTCTACTAGCTGACGCTTGCAAATATTTCGCAAGTTAAGAGTACTTACCTGATTTAATACGTTGATTTAGTTCAGTTAATTAAGTTTATTTATTTACATTGGTTTATAAATAACAGTTCATAACACTTGCATAACGGAATGTAAACAATCAAACTATCAGCTGTCATGTTAGTTAAACAGATTGTTAATAGATGGCGCCTTTCATTAGTATAATATTAAAGTTTTTTTTTAAATCAATTTTGTAACAAAAACATGAATTTTGAGCTGTTTGTTAATTTTTCGTCAATAGCGGGAAACATAAGCTTTAAAATGATGCTTGAATAATTAATTTTGATGAAGAATTAAGGGAGATATCGCTTAGCGACAAAAAATACCTTTGAGAAAATATAATACATGAAGATAAAATACCTTAAATTTAAATTACCCTATAGCCTACACTATTAGAGTTTAAAATTTTGTCTAGTTTCTTTCATCAGGTTCATCTTCCTTCACTGATAAAACTAAATTTGAACAGAGGTAGCTTTCTGTCGTACGAAAAAACAGTTGAAGTGAACTTGAGAGACAGTGCGAGTAAGAGTTTCCAAATTTGTTTCGGTTCACCATGTTTTGTGGCCCAACAAGACTGAAAAGAGTAATTTCTTCAAATTATTAAACATCCAACCGAACACATTTCACCCTTAAAATCCGAACTTAAGTCCTAATTAAACTATTTTTGAAGAGAAACTTCTTTGGGCACGGTTGACCTGGATCAGACGAAAAGCGAAACGCTTTCTCTTCTCCAATTTGAAACATTTCTACACTCTCTATCGAGTGCGTCACATTCTACACGCATGCGCAGTGCGCAGTGCGAACTGTGTGTAAATTATACGTAGCATTTTACCTAGCCACTGTAGCATTATTTCGCCTGATTGAGACGAGAATTGAAACAGTTCCTCTTCTCCGACTCCAACCGACAGTTGAGACAGTTGCATACGTCATATACAGTCTACGCCGCGTTGATTGTGCTAATACGTAGCATAGGAAACCAGGAGACGTTTGCTTATTATACTGTACATTAGCTAAATACATTTTAATATTTCTTGAAGTGTAAACTTCTATAGGCGCACCTCGTCTAAAAACTGTGGGAATCGGATTTTACCGTCTCGCTTTTTCCATCACGCGTCACCCTCTACTATATAAATAGTACACATGTGTATATAGCAGAGTATATAGTTTACTTGGTAATACTAATGAATACAGAATAGTATTCTGTATTCATTGGTAATACCTCTGAAATGGACATTGCGATTCCTCATTTCGTAACTTGTGTTAAAATAGTTTACCTGGTAATACCTCTGAAGTGGACATTGTGCTTCCCCTTTTCGTAACTTGTGTTAAAATAGTTTACTTGGTAATACCACAGTGGATATAAGTAATACCCAGAGTGTTCGAAGGATAAAAAGATGTGTTTCGGTAATTTCGTTAATATATGTTAGCTGGCCGCTGCAGAGCGCGACAAGCGATGTTAGCTAGCTAACGTTGCCAAATCGTGCAGCCAACACCCGGCCCAGTGTCCTTTTTTGTCGCTGTAGTGTTTATCGTGCGTGCATCAGCTGTCCATCTGCTCTCTCTCTCACACACACTGTTCAAAGCGGCAACGTAGCTAGCCTCTTGGCCACTAAGCTATGTTCCGACGCTACACCAGTGCTTCAGTAAAGGCGAAACACATTTCCCTATCCTTCGAGCACTCTGGTATTACTTACATCCTAGATCCTCTGTGGTAATACCTCTGAAGTGGACACTTGCTTCCTCATTTCGTAAATCGCCATAGAAGTTTGCACTTTTCACGTGTGGTCTTAACCACACCTGGATTTTTCTCAAATCTAAGGTTAGATTCAACTGTTATTCCACTAAGAAAACAATACTTATCACATCAATAAAAATTACATCTATATGGGATAGGTAAAAACAAAGAACAGTTTAATTTTCAAAATACATCATGTACTAAAAACTAAATAAAGTAATAAACTTAACTGTGTACTATTATGAACAAAGAACAATAGAAATTAACTTGTTATTTATATTTTGCTGTTATCAAACACAATCATAAAATGGCTTATCGCTAGCACGTACTTGGCTGGACTCTACTGTTAAATGAAAACAGTCACTATTAGAAAACCGCAGAAGATAAGGCAGACATAGCCTCATAGATATGAATAATATATCTTAGTAGTGTTGCAGATACCTTATGCAGCTTAAGGTATCTGGGGTAGTATATATCTATGCATAGGCTACACTATCACATACTTTTATTTTCCGTTTTGTCGATCAAGGGTAAAGTTTCAAAACTGGATTATCACAAAAGTTTTTATTTTTTCAAATACTAAACAGCATCATTTGAAGAAAAAAACAACAACAAGAAACGTGACCATGTTACCCGGTCAGCAATAACAAACCGGTAAGGTTTCATAAACATCAATTTCAAAGAGTTTACAAGATGTCAAATAAATTTCATGAATATAATTTAATGAGTTATTTTGTAATAAACAAGTAGGCCTACAGCTATTCTGTAAGTCATAACATTATAACTACAGCATGCTATTATTAGAAAGAAAAGTGTGTAGCTATTTACTCAACAACTACTTTACCGATTAGAGTAAGAATATTACTGACGTTTAAAACAAAATCATGGACAAGCCAATGTCAAAAGTCGGATTCGTACAATACAGCCAGAACATGTCTATCGTTAGGTGGTATAATATAGTAGGCCTATGTATTCTTTGCTTCTGCTTAAGCCTATTTTGATTCTGTTACCATATTTATTATATGATGGATTACTTGGACACTATCATTATTATAGAGTAGGCCTACTTCTACTTGACAAAAGTTTTATGTGAGGTCATGGCCAACTTAATAAGGTAATCAGTCATTTATGGATTGATATTACATACAAAGTGTTCATTAAGTCCCATTAAACACCTTTATTATTTTAGTTACTTAAAATAAGTTAACAAAAATTTGTTTATACTTTGTGTTGCACAACAGGACCACTTTTTGGAGACATATCTGAAACTTTATGAATTTGGGGGGCTTGAGGGGGTTAACAATTTCAAATAATGTAAAGGTAGGAACATAGGCGTAACCAGGAGGCGGGGTTTTGGGGGTTATAACCCCTCCATTGAAAAAAATATTTCTCACTTTGTTTACATTAAAATACGCTCTTAAGAGTAACTTGTTTTCATCACCTATGCAAATGTCAAGGTACAATAAATTATCAATATAATGCTGACATTATCTTAGGTCGAATTGAGCACTGGCACTTTATTATTTGATATACGATGCATGGCCTGGAACACGCCACAGAGTTTTCGTCCGCCAAGGATTATTTGCCGTCGCCATCATATCAACAGTGGCGTGAAGGAGGGTATTAGAGCATACACATTGATCGGAAAAAAAAACTATGATTTATTTACCGCTGACGGTAGCTGTGCAGCCACTCGCTGCCTCTACAATCGACGGATTTTCCACTGTCTCCGCCGAAACAGTGGCGAACAGACCAAATGCACGCCAACTTTCCTTATTTTAGTATTTTTTTCATAGGATTACTATCTTTTAGTCGCGTGTGTAGTTCGTCAAATGACGAAACCGACATTCTTAAATACAGTAATTGAAAATGTTTCTTCTAGTTCCTCAAATCAGGAAACACAGTGTAGAATGCTCCCAAATCTTCTCTTCTTTTATTTATCGATTGGATGAACCCAAATAAGTATATTTTTTGCTTCCTTTTCAATTAGCGACGTAATAACAATAAAGCGAGAGTTGATCTCTGTTCATATCAATAAAACATTAAAAGAAATATTATTACATAACACACTTCGTGATTGATGAACTAGACACTTCAGTTTAATGAATCCCAATGATTGAGGTTTTTAGACGGTGTCGGCAATTTTACCGCCCTGTGTGTACACTTTAAATTTTATGAGCGGCGACGGTAACTAATCCGCAGCCGATAAAAAAAACGCCGTGTGTGTTCCTGGCCTATATTGTTAGAGACCAGTGCACGGAAAGATGGGGGGGGGGGGGGGGGGGGTTGAGTCATGGTTGCTATTCTAAATTATTCTAAAGTAGGCCTGAATCACAATAATTAGAAGTGAAAAAGTATACATACCTATATAATTTTAAAGTACTTTTGGGAAGCCTAAAATGTGTTATTTTGCATCTTAATTTAAAAAAAATTTCCATAACCACCCCCCGGTTGTTATAACCCCCCACCCATACGGTCATCCTGGTTACGGCTATGGGTAGGTAGGTCTTGCAATACACCATTGCAAAGCTTATTAAAAGAGAAACAGAATGGCGCAAACTAGAGTATCTTGCTTCGTTTCAAAGTAATTGACAATCAAAGTCCTGGAAAATGATATGTTTATCATAACATCAAAGCAGGTTATTAATTTGTTAAAATTACGAATAAGTAAGCTGTAGGCTTTAAATGTAACACATTTAAAAAATATAAACTGTAAATAAATGTAGTTCGGTAATAACACTAATCTATCTGAATCTGAGTTTTTATGTGTACTTGACAAAACTTTGGAGAAAAATGTAAATGGAACCGGGTATACAAACCCATCGATGTATAAACACACTGGATTGCGCGCCGAGTAGTCTGAAAGGTTCGAGAAACGAGCCGGCCGGCGTGGAGCTTCCCCCTCCACTGGTGGGCTAGACCCGCGGTGGGCAGCGTGATAGATGGACAGTGATACACGTTGTTGTTGTTGTATACAGTTCAATTCTTTGATTTATCATCTACACTTTTTTATAATAATATGTCATTTTTGGGCAGAGGATATAGTATTCCTAAATTACTATTCAAAACAGGCCTAGTTTTGTTAGCAGTCTTGTAGGAAGAACATAAAAACTAGTGTTTTAAAAATAAGAAATTTGAAATTGATCAATATTTTTATACAGTTCTATTTTAGAACTAAATTACGAAACTTTTTTACATTTATGAAAATAATTACAAAAACTTTTTACTACTTTTTATGTTGAACATTTTCCTTTCGTTACTAAATATGTTTGTTTTTTGAGCTAATCACTTTGTTAATTTTACTTCAATCATTTTCTTACTGGCAAAACTGGCATATATGAATTCTTTGAACCTTTATCTACAAAAAAGCTATGGAACACTTTTGAATTGGTTTAGAATAAACGTGTTGAATAAATGGTTGAAATACAAAAACTTGGACTATTTTTTTACAAATTTGAAGTTTACGGTCATTTTGTGAGCTTACCGTTTGAGATACAGGAAAAAATCAAGAATACAATTTTGTTGAAAATCTAATTTGCTACCCGCAAAATATTAGTCTTTAAATTCGACTTACACTTAAGCCACAAACTGGCTTTGGAAAAAAGCTTACACTGAGAGAATTGGTCCGGCCGCCATTTTTATTTTATTTGAGGGGTCAAAAATGAAAAATGGAAAAACATGTTAAAGTTATGAACATAATTAGAGATTTTGTAGTTTGCATTGTCATCACCATATGTCACTGCAGGGTTTGGCGAGCGAAGCGATCAGGGGCCGAGTCCCTAGTAGTGAATAAAATTATTATACATTTTAACGGAATTTTGTAACATTTCAAAACATCGCGAGCTACATTTACAAAGCTTTGGAGTGCGTCAAAAACTTACTAAAGTTGTTTTATTTAATAATGTTTAAAGTGATATTTTAGGTATACTTTTATGTAAATAAAATGCGGTTTAAAATGCTAATGCAGATCATGTTTTTCATTATGGTTTTGGTTCAGTTTATTTTTCCCTAAACTTTTCCTTACCCTTATCCAACAACAATAATAATAGTTTAAACACAAACTGTTAATCTATATAATAAAAATGAATTGCTGTTCCTTTGTAAGCGCATCACTTGAGAACGGCTGGACCAATTTGGTTATGTTTTGTTTTAAAATGTTCATAATAGTCCAAACTAGGTTTTTATAATAAAGAAAAATTTGAAAAGTTTCCCGAAAAAGTTTCAAATTTGGGAAAAACTAAACAGCCTCTTTTGTATGGACACAAAATCAGTTGTTCGTATAAAATACTTAGTAACACATGTTTGTTTACATTCATTACCATAGCAACTTTACTATCAAATTTGTAATCAGTTTATTTTTTCAAAAGCAATGTAATGCAGTGGTATAACTTTACTACTCTTTAAATTAAATCAAGCAATAGCAAAGCATTGCTGGGTCCACTAGTTTACTATAAAAATAAGTGTTACATACTGTGTAACAATTAAATATTGTTTAGAAATTAAAATTATTATTTTACAAATAATGTTTGGTGCCGTTGTTGAAGCTGAGCAAAATAAATTAAAACATTTGTGGGCGTTGCATTAGCTTTGAATGCTTCACGTCTTGTTGCTGTCCCACCAGTGGTGGGGGAAGCGGCTAGGCCTGCCGGACCGTATTCTATACACGCAGCCAGCGATCCAGTGTATTTATACATCGATATACAAACCTTGACCTTTGACCCTGATTTTCTCTACTGTATGCGTAACTGATAAGCACCACTTTTCATGTACTGAATAGGATAGCAATACACTCCCTCATTTTGTTCCTGATATTTGTTGTGATAGCACTCAGTTTTGCCTTTTTACAAATTAATCGTTCAAATGAAGACAAGGTTGAATTGTTTTTTTTTACGGACAAGAAAAAAGGGTCACTGCAAGAGCTCATCTCTCATATGGAATTCCCTAATAAGCAGCTCCAAAATGGCGGCTAATTTCAAAATGTTTAATGGAAGTCCGTAGGCCTATTCGTGAGTATTTTTTATATATACTGGTTAGTGTACACACTCGTTAATAAAAAATACTTTAAAAAACTAATATTTCTACCCTTATCTGATAAGTAGTGTGTGAGTTAAGTACGGTAGTTACATACATTTCCTCCTAATAATAACATGTTATAATTTACAGAAGAGTCTCTTACCGTTAGCATCAATATTGTCTAGTGGTTAACCTTGGTATGATAAAGGACAGCTCTAGGCCGTTCATTGCTCAGCTTTGCATAGCCTATGCTAGTTTAGAAATATGTAAAACAAGCTGAGTAGACATTTCTAGCTCAGCAACCTATAATCACAGATACAAGATATTCTAGGCTACATGGAAGATTGGTGTTAACATACTTGAATCGAAAACCAGCAAGCTGATTGCCACATTAGGTAACTACTGATATATACGATATTCTTCCCCCTCGTCCTTACCGTAGATCTGGCAACGTAATCTCGTTTGTTACTAGTGTCGTACGGGATAAAGTGGTGTCTGATAGGGCGCAGTACTTTTTAGCATGGCAGTAGACTCTCTGGATATATATTTTCTCCGTGATTTAGTTTATACGAACAAATAGGCCTACATTCTTTGCGTTTAACGTCCCTTCCATGATTCCCCGCCCCTTCCCTTGATTTAGTTTGGCTACACCGGCTCAGTTTATACCAATAACTTACTGCGTAATTATAGACAAATCACGACATTGGGAAACAATAGTTTTCCATCTCACCCAAAAGACAGCGTAGAAGCCCTTGGTGTTGACATGTAGGTCAACCAAGCTGAATAAATTCCGTGTGACCTTTTTCCATATGGTAATTATTGCAGCCATTTCATTTCTCGCCTTTCTGTCAGTGGTTTACTATTTCCGCTTTAGCATAGGCGTTCAAGGTAGATAAGTCCAACGATTAAATGAAATAAACGTTACAGTAATAGAAGCAGAAACACATCTTGTATTTTGTTACGATGGATAGTAAGACATTTAGAGATAAATAATAAGTCAAATAAATCTAGCTTACTTTTCGAAAATAATTTGTCGATTGATCCTAAATTTGTATAGAAGGTGAAAAACGTTTTTCATATACTATTTCCATTACAGTTGAAAATAGCAGGCCTATGCAAATCTTTCTATACAGTTTTACATTTTGTATAATATTTAAAGCCGTGAATTATTAATTATTTTTCTTATTGAAGTGTAAACTTCTGTAGGCGTACCTCGTCTAAAAATTGCGGGCGGTGAATCGGATTTTACGGTAATAATAATTTTAAGAAGGAAGTTGTATACCGTAAGTTCCAAACTAAGACAGCATTTAGGCTACATTAAGGCTGGGCGAGTATTGTGCGATTTGATTTTGCTGATGCTTTGAAAATAAACGGTACCAGGAACTGGCACATAGTTTCTCACAAACATATTTAAATTATTAAACAGATTCACTGTGACTTCATAATTGTAGT
Source organism: Philaenus spumarius (assembly GCA_018207615.1). Lineage (NCBI taxonomy): Eukaryota > Metazoa > Arthropoda > Insecta > Hemiptera > Aphrophoridae > Philaenus > Philaenus spumarius. The sequence goes on along the minus strand of JAGFPH010007479.1, from coordinate 17,203 downwards.
TGGGGTAGAAGAGGTGATTTTTTAAAGTAGGAGATTCTAGAGCGAAAACTATTCCATCGATTTCGAAAACATTTGCACCAAACACGTCAATTAGGCCTGTATAGATGCACGAAAAAAGATTTTGAAAATTTTTGAAAAGCAATCCCCTTTATGGCAACAAAAACCCAAAAATTAGTTAATATTATTATTATTAGCTAAACGAGAATTTTTAGAAAGATGCGGGTTTTTGCACATGGTAGGGTACATTAAAGGCTACAAATAAGCCAAATTTTATCAAAATCGTTAGAGCCGTTTTTTTTATAAAAAAATAATAACTGATTGTTTGGGGGTTTTTTTGCCAAAAAGGTGGTTTTTATCAACAAATTTCAAACCCGTTTTTCGTACATCTATGCAAGGCCTACTTGACATGTCTGGTGCAAATTTGTTTGAAATCGATCGAATAGTTTTCGCTCTAGCTTTGTATACATACAGACATACAGACAGACCTTTTGGAAAAACCACTTTTTTGGACTCAGGGGTCCCAAAACGGATATTTTCACAAAAATCTCAACATCGATTTTTTTGCGATCACTATACTTTCTCTATACTATAGTATAGTGAGGAAGTAACATATTAACATATTGACAGGTAAGTAGGCTGCGTGTATAAATCATGCAATAGTTTTATTAAAATCTCTCATGCACAATCCTTTTTATTAAATCACACTTAATCCTTTTTTAGTGGCATTACACTTTCATTTGAGTCTTTGCCAAAGTTCCTTCGTCTGAGGCTGACGAGGAAATCTTCTATTTCTGTTCGCTGACACAATTAACGATAAGAATCAGGTCTAATGAAATAATTCGAATTGCGCTTTGGATACAAATAGTTGTTGTTACATCAAAAATAAAAAACAACCTAAGCGTAATATGCTCTAAATTGAAGCGTACATTTCTAAACTTTGTCGGATGATAACCAACGTAAAATATTTGCGTAGGTAGGTTTATTTGATGTACGTGCTTATTTTATATTAAATACAAAGTGTAATTACATTATTTAACAGACGGCTTAGGTATATTTATTTTAAGTTTGTTGTTTTCGTAAAGAAAAAATAGAAGTGAACGTAATTTTAAAACTATTCTTGAAATTGAAAAATGTACCCGTTCCGCTCGATTTACAGAGAGCTCTGGTGAGGAATTGATGAATTACGATTATTGCAGTTAGCAGCTGTCTTTTCGTTTCCCGGAATCGCGATTCGCGAATAATGCTTGTTTTCGTATTCCATTGGTAAGGTTGTGATGTTAGCAGAAGTGTTGTTTATCAGTGACAGTAATTTTGGTTTAAAAAGTAATTATTTAGCTCGCTTGGAATTTATATTTGAAATGTCAGACTTTCTTTATATCAGGTAAACACATTCTGTGACATGTCAAACGTTTTAACAGATATGTTGCTGTTAGACAAACTTATGTTTATACCTAACCTCATAGTTTTTGCTTTGATTGTTTTGTCATCTATATTACACATTGAGTCATAATATAGAATACTTTGTGTATTTATTCAGATTTCATTCAGATAACAAATTGATATTATGATTCAGTATATCTCTAACAAATTTAATTTTGTGAGTGTTTTATTGGATTAGCCTAGATCTTAAGTACCGTACTCATAATTTACATATTATGTTTTGTTCCTTTAAAATTAGATATTAGATCTGAATCAAAGGTAATAGTGCTCTGATCATACATTACAGGGCAATTTTTTATAATACCACTACATGCTGAAATAACATGCGTAAGACTAGCCAGTTATTTTTTTTAGGTAAGTAAGAAACAAGTAGTACCAACTTATACATGTTTAAAAACTGGTAACATATTGTGTCTGGAAACTGTAAGTTAAGGTTTGTTTTTTTAATGTTGCCACTCCAGCTGTGATACTAGTAGAAGTGGTAGGCTATTCTAAAATTTTGCTCATTACTGTAATACATTAGCGTTACTGGGCAAAATTTCATTGTACGACTCCCTTATGAAGAACATTTAGAAGGGGAGCAAATGGGGCGAATACATGTTATTTAGATACTTTCTGTCAATGTAGAATAAATGGTGACCAGGCCTATTCTGAGACATTACATGTTCATACATATGTCGGAATATAATAAATAATATATATTGCTTTATGAGCTGGAAACATATGACCAGTACAACATTGAGGTAAGTTTATGTACAAGGAAAAGGTTGTTCTTTTAATTTTTTCAAATGATTTGTGTAATATAACTTAGGCTATGTATTATAAAAAGCTTTATGAACTGAAACATATGTGCCCAGTTCTGGGAGATAAGATAATGGGCTGAATTACGGTATAGGCCTACAACCTCTAACCTTCATTGCCAACCTAAAAATAATGATATCTGAACTCAAACTATCTTACAGTTAAAAAGTTGATAGGCCTACTACCTACCAACACTTTCCTAAACATGTTTTTTGGTTAGCATTGTAGGTTAGATGGTACCGGGTAGCTACCGGTATATATTATTGTATTTTCGTTAGATTGTTTTCAATCTGATGATATTTTGTTTTTTTTACCATCTTTACAATGAACGAAATTTTACATTAAATATATATATTAATTATACTAGCTGACCTGTACGAATAGATAGGATATTTTTCAAGTTAGGTGTAGGCCTACTTACCTACTGTAGGCTACCTAATTTAATTCGTTGATTTAATTCAGTTAATTATGTTTATTTATTCACATCAGTTTGTAAATAACAGTTTATAACGCTTTACGTTGATTTCATTTAATTGATTTGTGTGATAAATTACATTTTTGCATTTACAATTATTTCAAACAATCTAACTAGAAGCTGTCATATTAGTTAAATAGATTGTTTCATTAGGAATCATATGAACTTTCATATGAAAAGTTTTTTAATAGGCCCTACAACATTTTTTAACAAAAATATTAACCCTGAAACCAGCAGATCGCACGATCGTGCGATCATGACAACAAATTTGTAACGTGTGATTGTATTGAATATTTGACCCACTACAAATCTTCCAATCTTAAAAAGACAAACACCATTGGAAAGGTAATGTTTCAATCTTTAATTTTTGTATTCAACATTTCTTTCTAAAACGTATTTTTACATATTATGTAATCATCACTAAAATTTAAAATTTTAGTTTTCTGTAAACGTTTTGCCGCGCGTGAAATACAAAGCAATTATGCTCTATTTTGTCACTTCTCTAAAGCTGAATTTTTTTTCCAAAAAGATCTTTTGCTCCCTTAATTTTCCTAATTTTACTCCCACCCAGTGATACCTGTCTTCCTCATAAAGGAACAGATGCTACCTATTGGGTTTCCTAGGATGGTTTCCCTTTCCTGCCCTGGTGGGCCCAGGGTGAAAGTTCTGGCTCTACCTAGAGCCTCACATTCCAGAAGGATGTGTTCCGCCGATTGCATAAAGCTGAATTGCACTCGACCGGGATATTTTGACAAAAATGTAGAGATACCTTTGGATTCGTTAAGATTTTAACTTTCTAAAACTGCCATCAAATCAAAAGTCACTTGCATAGTTCCAAAGATATGGAATTGTCTGTAACCCTTTGCAGTTGAGCAGATTTCAACCAATAAATCAGCACATTTTGCGTTCGAGATATCTTTTACAATTCGAATTATTTCAATAGACTTTTTGATATCTATTTATAGATCAAAGTTCAATCTTTCATTTGGTGTAAAGCAAACTATATTTGACTTTTTAGATGTTATTCAAACAGCAGTTGAAAGTACAGATTTACGCAGAATTCATACTACCGCTTGAGTTCGCAAAACATGGCTGTTTTAACGGTCATTTTTTGAATTTCCTTTGTCCTTTGAGGTTTCATTTGTTTCATCTCATTTTGTGATTAAAATAAAGCTAACTAAAATACTTTTATGAAATAACAATTTACAAGTTGTATACAGTTCAATTTTTAGATTTATTCTCTACACTTTGTTATAATAATATTTAATTTTTAGGCAAAGCTAATATTCCTAAATTACGTTTCAAACCAGGCCTAGTTTTGTTAGCACCCTTGTAGTTGGAACATAAAAACTGGTGTTTTCAAAATAAGAAATTTGAAATTGAAAAATGTTTTTATACAGTTCTATTTACAACTAAATTACGAAACTTTTTTACATTTACAAAAAATGTTTACTACTTTTTATATGTAGCTAGACCTAAAGTTGAAATTTTACTTTTCGTAACTGAACATTTATTGTTTTTTGAGCTAATAACTTTGTAAATTTTACATCTATCATTTTTTTACTGGCATATATATAAATTATTTGAACCTTTCTCTACAAAAAAGCTATGGAACACTTTTGGATTAGGTTCATTTAGGCTACTATTTTTGGCGGATTTTTGAAAAATGCTTGTACACGCCAAAAAATCCATTTTTGTTAAAGCCGCCGGTTCTAGGGTTAATGTTAAGCTATTTGTATATTTTTTTGTCAATAGCAGGGAACATATAAGCTTTAAATTATGTTTGAAAATAAATTTTGATGTAGAATTAAGGAAGATGTGGCGTTGCCACAAAAAATACCTTTGAGAAATAATTTAAATCTAACTTTACGAACTGTGAGTGTCAGTACATGGAGGTAATTATGCTCAGTTTTGTTATTTTATTTTACAGTGTGTTTTATTGGTTAGAAGGCAATGATAAAAATAAAGGTTTATCACCTTAATTGAAAAAATCAACAAATAACATTAGCTGCTACTTAAACTTGAAATGTTTAGCAATGCAATTAAACATTAGTATTTTAAATTGTGCATAGTTGTAGTAGGCCTATCCCTGCCACAAATTTGCGTGGCTGGAGTAGACCGAATTTTAGCATAGTATTAAATTTTTCTTGTTGGGTTTGTCCAGGGAGGGTAGATGAATTTGACTCGTAGTGAAGGTCTCACAGGTTCTATGTCCTCTTGGTCTAATAGCACGGGCAGAAGGACTTTGGACGTTCCAGGCGAACCCACTGCGTTTGTGAATTACGACTTACCCTGGGCAAGATACGATCCTAATCGAGTGAGTTAATCCAATTTCATATAGGTAATCTTATTTGTAGTTTATATATATTAAGAACCTAGTTAATATTTTTTTTCAAGCGAAAAACCTGAGCGGTCATTATTGTCTGGAAAACACAAGCATTCAAATAATGCTCATAATTAAACAATTTGAATATGCTTAAACACACATAAGCTGAAAAGTTTAAGAGTTCAAGCACAACACACCATTAAAACTAGTTAACAAAATACAATGGATAATTTGGACAAAACAAGGATCTCCAAATATTATCAATCACTTTCAGATCATGGAGAAATGCTACCGATGTGTTGATGAGAAACCACCACTTCACCTAGCCAACAGTATAAGGCTGAGAAAGACTAAACTTTTATCTAATTGTGTGACTTTTATCTTTTTAATGCTCGATGAAGCTATAGGCCTAGTATATGTAAGCCTATATATACTCATAGTAGCCTATACTGAAAAAATTGTGGTACCTTTAGGTAGTTGCAATATTTTGTTGGCCTAGGCCTATTTTATTGACTTGATTGTTGACGGTTTGGTCAAGCAGCACGTAACTGACCAGTTCTAGTCCGACTGTTATGAAGGCAAGTAATTTTCTCTTAGATTTTACAGTTTGTAAAATGGTATCTATAAAGGACAATTTATTTTACAAACTTTATGCTGTTGTAAACATCTAAAGCATCAGATTTGCTAAGATTTGGTTTCACTTGTTGCAGCTCTGATTGGTTATTTTAATGTTAGCCCTACATAGTCCATTTAAAACACTTTGCTTAGTACATCAGTAAAAGCAGATAAGCAGTCAGTTGTTTTGCTATTAATCAGATAAATAGTTTTAAAATCATTAAAAATAAACATACAATTACTTTTCTTCTTAATATTTTTGACTAGGATATGTAATAAGACTTGACTTAAATTGAAGTTTTACACTTTAAATTTCAATTTAATGTTAAAATAACATTTTTTAAATTTAAGTATGTTTCTATGTATAGTATTTTGTATTGTAAATATAATTGTGCCTTGCTATGCAGTTTTGTAGGAAGACTGAGTATGTGTTTCTCACCATCAACAAGCCTCTTCAGAGTGTAAAATAACCTTGCTGTTTGATCTACATTTTAAAAATATATAGGTACAAATAATCAAATGCAAATACATGGCACACATGTTTAGCAATGAAATTGTAATGCTGCGTGTTTGCAAAAAATAATTAACAAAATTAATTTGGTCTACTAAATTGAATCTGTTTTAAAATATGACTTGCAAAGATGGATTTTTCTAAGTTGTCCAATTTGAATACAGCCTCATGGTTATTGGCCTACATCTTTTTTTTTAATTAGTTGATAAACTTTAGCAAATGGATTATTCCATTTCACATATAGAATATTGTCCTAACAGACAAAGTTATCATTGATGAAGTTACTAGAGGATGAATACAACTTAGCTTACATTAAGCTAATTACACAGTTGATAAAGTTTACAATCAAACTCATTTCAAATAAAATAATAAATCTTAGGCCTATTGTCAGTTATTTGTATTAATGATAGGAACCCAAATACTATCAGAAATATTTTATAAAATTTATACTTGGAGATAAATAATGCAATAAAAATCAAACAGAATGTTACAATTGTTGCCAGATAACTATCTATGTAGTTGACATTTTTACAATACATAACAAAAATAATCTCAACTAAACAGATACTTTGAACCTCCTAATGAATAAATTGATTACACAACAATATAAAATTCTCATTAGGAAAAGAAAATAGCAGCACAATTAACTTTCTACATCTTATTATTACCAAAAATAAAGGCACAATTGTATACCATAATATTTACAGGAAACATGCAATTGTCAATATAACAATTCATAATAATTCAATTCATCCGATAAACTGTGTGCAAGTAGATCAAATGTAAATGAATAACTATATAATTACGTTTTTTTTCTTTACATGAATTTAAAATAATTTAGTAGTTTATAGTTTTAATGTACACCTACTCCTCATTGTAGACTATCTTTAGACATCTAAAGGAGCATCTTTATACATTTTTATGGGCCGATTGATTTTTACAAAAAGTAGAAACTCACTCCTCTCTACCTCCACAACCATTCACTTTAACAAAATGGTGTATAAGATTGTTTTTATTCGGAATTTAATTTACTGCAATTTTGTATATTATGCTATTATTTGTGGTAGTCTCTTTGTTTTTGAAATACCTGTAAAACATTACAAAAAACACTTTTACCACCTTCTTAATTACCTCTCACCATACTTAACAAGATGCGAAAAACTCTGTGACTTGCACCACTTCTTATATGATGGGTAAAGAACAATTTGATTTGTGATAGGTTTCAACTTTTTTTTAAATAAGTTTGGCCTACTCTTAAACAAAAACTTATTCTAAAAACGGGTATAAAAATTATTTCAAAATATTGTTGATCATGACAATAGGATTTTCTTGGATATTTCAAATAGACGAATATAATTCTTTTGCTAGATACAGGGGTCATTTTTTAAAAATTGTTTGTAAATGCCAATATATATATTTTTTTAAATGAGACTATACATTATTGATTCATATATAATACATATTATGAGTATTATATAATAATAATACATAATATAAGTGCACAGTTTTCACATAACTTTACTTAGAGTTTTCCACTTCTAATAATTATATGTAGGTATTAAATGAAATTTTATAGCTTAACGGTAGGCTATAGGCTACAGTAAGTCTTACATACATGTCTGTACATAAAATTACTAAATAGGGAAATGTTTGGAACTAATTATTAAACAATTTTGAATTCATATTTGTCATTAAGACATAATGTGTTTTTACTAATCAATCCTACTTGTAGGCGTGCTTGCAGCTTGATGTAGGATATTATCACATAAAAGTGCAGTAATTATTGATGACATGGCATAATACGAATACACTATGTTATCTGTACGTAGAAACATTTCAAGTTAAATGATGTGATGATGAAATTCATGGAAATGAATTTCACAGTGTCTTTAAAAACTATAACGCAGAAATTGTCCAGCTCTCTAGTAGCTTAATTGAACTATTTACACATTTCTTGGTATTTATTGTAGATGTAGGTAATTAATAGAAGTATCATGATACATTGTATGATAGAAGACTATCTCATATGATGTTAGAGCCTTGTGGTTTCTGTATTGATCCTGTGTGTTAATACAAGAAACTGAATTATCTTAAAATATATTGTTTTTGTTATTGCTGCTCTTTAAATGGTTTTAGTGGAATCCGGTGAGTGGTTTATGCTTGTGAATTTGCATGTGTTTGTATATCTACAGTTACATAGTGCTATTAATTAAATTAGCTAAATACGAATACAGTAATTATTAGTTATTAAGCAAACAACAGCTTTGTAATGTATTTATAATGTACTTAAAATTAACTAAGATAAATATATTACCACATACAGTTATAACCCGAGTATTCCTGTAAGGAATAAAATTGATTATCTAACTCAGCGGTTCTCAGCTTGGGGTTCGTAAAGGGTCATTCCGTATCAAATCACCCAATGAAAATTAAATTTTGAATCTGCATGTCTCAGATTTACAAGTTTTTTTTTTATATTAGTAGTACTAACTAAATACATTACAAATCTATTTTATTTATATTTTTTACTTGAGTAGTTTTTTTAATATTGATTTTTGAAATTTGCGGAAATAACAGAATTTGACAATGTTTTGGATCACAAAAATGCTTGTAGATTCACAACCGATGGTGCTAGAGAGATGTTTGATAGCTCATTTTAAAGCTTATTATATTGGCTTTCATTTGATATGTAACATGACAACCTAAAAATAAAAACAAAATTTTACTGGTTTTCACCATCTTAGATTTAAAAAAATAAATTGTTATGTTATTCCTACATATATTGGTTACATTCATGCCAAATATCAAGGTGGAGAAAAGATGGGATCAAGAGTAAATAAAATCTAGATGCTAAGTGGTGCTATAATTCATCATGTATAAATTGTAACAAGAGAAAAAGTAATCTAATTTTCACTTTAAATGTCACCTATTCATCCAGTATTCTTGAATAAAATATGTATTAAATAATATGAAGTATATTATCTTGCTAAAGTATTGCACAATTGACAAAAGATATTGCTCTTGGGAGAAAAAAATAGTGTTTGTAATTATATTAATAAACATGACATGTTTAATTCAAGTACAAACTTGCAGAGAAATAATAAGAATAAAGTTCATGCTTTATTTAAATAATATTTTGTTTTAATTATACAACATTTTAGCAAGATAATGTGCTTCATATTGTTTAATAAATATTTTATTCAAGAATTTGCTTCATATTATTTAATACATATTTTATTCAAGAATACTGGATGAATAGGTAACATTTAAAGTGAAAATTAGATTACTCTTTCTCTTGTTACAATAGGTAACATTTAAAGTGAAAATTAGATTACTCTTTCTTTTGTTACAATTTATACATTATGAATATTAAAGCACCTACTTAACATCTAGATTTTATTTGCTCTTGATCCCATCTTTTCTAAACCTTGATATTTGGCATGAATGTAACCAAATATGTCCGAATAATATAACTTTTTTTTAATCTAAGGGTGTTTTAGAGGTTTTAAAAATTCAAAATTTTGAAAACCAGTAAAATTTTGTTTTTATTTTTAGATTGTCATGTTACATATCAAATGAAAGCCCATATAATAAGCTTTAAAATGAGCTATCAAACATCTCTCTAGCACCATCGGTTGTGAATTTACGAGCATTTTTGTGATCCAGAACATTGGAAAATTCCGCAATTTTCAAAAATTGATATTAAAAAAACTACACACTTAAACAATATGAAAAAAATTGATTGTAATGTATTTAGTTGATAAAACTAATATAATTTTTTTAAATGTAAATCTGAGACATAGAGGTTTTGGCCTCTTGAGATTTCATATGGAATGACCCTAATGGGATGGTAGGTAGTTCGCTAAAACAAAATGTGTAATAGCAGACATTTACATTGTATAGTCTATGTTAGTCAATATTAATATATTTTTAATTATGCTACATTGTATAGACTTACAGTATTAAACTGTTGAAAATTATCAACAAACATAAAAATTATATAAATTTAGTACAGAATATGGCGAAGAAAATAAACACAATCCCTGTTTCTAACATAACTATATCTCTTAGACAGGGCTGGATTTACCACTAGCCCCCCCTCCGGTCTAAGGGCACACAATGTCAGTGGGCACGAGCTAAACAAAATATTATTTTGCTTAAATAACAAAGAAAATTACGAGGAGATAAGAAATGTCTTAATTTAATTATCTTTTTTACAGTTTATTGGTGTAGGCCTACATAATTGATATTCATTGAAGTTTTGTGTAGTTTGGCCAAGAGTTACAGTGGCGAAGAGCTTGTGACTCATTCCTATCGACATTCGCAGCTCAGTCGGGTCGTACGCTTGTCTATCAGTGTATCTCTACTGGCTGTGGCTAGGTCGAGCTGGGGCGCAAGCGCAATGTTAATGTTTACATCAGTCGTCCACCACTCTCATGGCGCAAACAATCAGTCGCCCTAAGTCAGTGAGTGCTTTGTTCCATTGCAGACTTAAGGTTCCACTCTGACGTTTATCGTGCAACTTTTTTCTGGTGTGGCATGATTTTGTTAAAATAATTATCATGTTTTTAAATTGTACTGTCTGTTTCTACAGTGCGTTAAAACCTAGTGGCACAGAGCTTAAAAAAGTGAAGAAAAATGTAAAAAAAATGAAAAAGTTACAAAGCAGGTTCCTAAAATAACATCAATGTGGAATTATGATTGACAATATAAACCACAGTGAAAATTGACCACCTGTTTCTTCTGTCACTTTTAAATTAGAGGCAGTTTGTGAAACTGATCCGGCACATGCTGTTTTTGAAAATCAACCTGAAGAGGAAGTTGATTTAGACAGTGGGAGATCTGATGTTGTATTCAGTTCGGATCCGGCTTTTTGGAATGTCTGTGAAATCATTTTTAAAGGCGAAAAATGTCAATGAACAACTACGAGATTATGTGTGCGCTTGAGATTGTAAAATAAAATAATAAGATGATAATATAATTGTAATAATAATTTATGATAATGTAGTTTGTCATCATATGATTATTTTCTTGAGGAAAATTTTCAGACCAATCTCCCCCTCGCCAAACTACGGTATAAAGAGGGGTGTCAAAAACTCTTGAACATAGGAGCGTCGAAACTTTAAATCCAGCCCTGCTCAAAGAATTAAGGATATGTCTAATGATATTGAGGAAACAGTCATTACAAGAATAAAGAATAACAAAGTGTAAATACTGATTTGACTAAATCTGCCATACTGCTTGTAATTTCAAGGTGCTTATATATAGAAATTAGGTTGAAGAAATTCTTTTACAGTGTTATTCACTGCCAGAAACAACGAAAGAAGCTGATATATTTAATGTCATTGATGGATATTTTATTGAAAATTATTTATGCTTGAAAAATTGCGCCGTATCTACTGATGGAGCAAAATCTAAGTCAGGCTGTTTGATTGGTCAGAGCTTGTGTCAAAGAGGTAACGTCCCATATAAGCTGGACTCATTGCTGTATCCACAGACAAAGCCTTGCTAAATCTGGGGCTTCAGATAAGTTCAATCACAATCATATATATATATATATATATATATATATATATATAAAAGAAGAAGTCCTGACTGACTGACTAATTCATAACCAATTTACAGCCAAAACTTTGATAGCTAGACCCCTACAATTTTCAGGGTAATTTCTTACCACTATGTAGAAGTGTACTGAGAATGGATTTTGCAAAATATTGATTTTAAGGGTTGAAAAAGGTAAAAATATGTTAATTCCCAGCCCTATAACAGATAAAACAGCTGAATTGAATAATAACCTTAGCAACACAATTCTTTGTGGGGCCTATTCTTAACCAACACATATAATATACAGAAAAAATACAGTTGCTGCGGAAGCAAGAGGGGAATCAAACTCGTGCTCCCGCTCCCCTGTTCTGTCTGCCATACACTAACATATTATGTTGTTGAATGTATTTACATTCATTACCATAGCAACCAACTTATAAAATTTATAATTATTTATTTTATTTTTTAGATTAGGTTTACAAAATAAGAAACACAAACAAAAGATAAACAAAAAAGGCTTACTGGATTAAAATTCAAACATCTGTTGTTAAAAAAAAAACAAAAAACAAAAGAAAAACATCTGTTGTTGCATATTAAAAATAAAACAGCTGATTTGGATCATAAGCTTAACACAATTTTAGGTTAGGTCTGTACTGAGCCAACACATGTTTCTTCAAAGCATTTAGATTTATTACTATCTTGGCAGCAACCAGATTGGAAAATTTAGAATCAGGTAATTGTTCTTCACAACTGTTTTTTAGGTTAGGTAATAACAAACACAAAGAAAAAGGATTACGATACCATAATTCAAACGCCTACCACTATTAAAACTATGCCAGCTTTACTCTTTATTAGGCCTATTTGACCAGTTTGAATACTATTTACTGTATCACATTTTGGTCATATTTTATAACTTGAAAATTATCTCCTTTCTATATAAAAATAAAAATCTCTGTCCTACTAAATCATCATTACCGTAAAAATATCAATAATCTGTTTGCATTTACTTCGGAACGGGGGTTGGTGAGCGAAGCGAGCAGGAGGGGGGAGCCCTTTGGGTCTATTATAAAAAGATTGAGTTTTGGAGGTCTTGTATTCTTCAGGGCCAGACAGACGTGTTCAAGACTTTGAATCACTTTTTGAAAGAGAATGAAAATGAATTACAGTAAAACCTCTCTTAACCGGTCTGGTCGGGACCGAGACCCTGGCCGGATGATTCTAGGTTCCCGTAAAAATGGATTTTTGTTCAAAAATAATCTCCATATTTCATAAATAAACAAGCAAATTTTGCAACCCATTATATTGTATGTACCACATACATAAACAAACAAAAACAAATTAAACATTTTAAACTTGGAAAACTGAATTTGGATATACCGTATCAAAAAATCTGTTATTTTTTTCTGTTCTTTAATATTCAAAGATCTTTCAAAGCCAAGTTTCTCCATTTTCGTATGTTAATCAAACGTCTAATGCCATTGAATCTTTTTGCTGCTCAACATATTACACAATATGTTACAAATATTACATATTTTGCTCCCACGAAATTTAGTAAAGGTTCCGACAAAGCAACTGGCGAAGAAAAAAAAACAAAGGATGCCGCTTTGCCAATTGATTCCAAGAAAAAATACAGTTGCCGCGGAAGCAAGAGGGGAATCACACTCGCACTCCCCTCTCCCCTGTTCTGTCTGCCACAACACTAACATATTGCACACCTAAAGTTATGTCACCCAGCTTTATTTTCCAGGAAATGCCCGTCAAACAATCAATGTTTGAGACTTTGGACAGTTACAGTAATATAATCTGTAAGAGAAAAAAATCTCTGTTGTTCAATGGGATAGGCCTGTTAATCCGAGGACTGGTTGATTTGAGGCTGGTTAAGAGGGGTTCTACTGTACAACTCTCTAAGGGTGTTAAGTTGCAAATAAGTGAGGACTTGAAGGAATTAAAATTATCATTTGTCCAATTAGAAATACAGTAGAGTCTCGGTAATTCGAGTCTCGATAATCCGACATTCCGTGTAATTCGAGCCACAAATAGTACTGAATGTGACCATGCATTGTGCATTCTTTCTGCTTGTAGGATACTGATCTTTAAATTTTTGTTTTCCAATAAATCTGTCAAGAGCGTTTGAACAATAAGTCGCCGGTATAAGTGCTTAACATTTTTTATAATGCCCTGATCCATTGGCTGTACAACTAAAGTCATGTTCGGCGAAAAAAATAACCGTAACGTTGTTCATATAAGTGGGATAGAGTTTTGCGCAGTACAAGTGTCAATAAACAATATGATTGTTCTGTTCTGTTTACAAAAGGTTTTTTCGAGAATTAACAACAGACAGAGATTGGGCAGAGTATCAATGACAAACTACAGTATCGGTACCTATAGAGAATTCTCGGAAGACAAAATTCTTGGAAACCGGTACCGCGTCTAGAATTACAATACATGTGCAAACATGTAAGTCCTGCCCACTATGTCCAGCCCTCTTTCTACCAGACAGTGACCTATTTATCCAGCGATCCCTTTTACTGCACAAGACAAGATTTATTTTTAGTGTTGAAAAAAAACTTTGAATTAAAGAAGTTGACTTCGAATTATCCATAGTTGTTTTATATTGATATCATATAAAGTTCAAGGGACCGAACCGAAACTTCGAATTAACGGTAATTTCGAATTAAAGACGTTCGAATTATCCAAGTTCTACTGTTTATACAAAAATAACATCGAAACAAACTTTTCCAACATCGCAAACGTATTCCCCTGGCGTGACATCGCAGCTCGTAAACGTTGCAGTGTAGTTACAAAAAACTATTTATGATTTCTTTAATAAGTTAGTTTCTATTTTGTACTGTGTATAAAATTACTTTCTTACCTCAGTGTTCAATACAAAATAGTGTAAATTTAATAAAACTTAAATTTTTTCGGAGATACGAGGTCAAGTTTTTCACAATCCGAGGTACTCTCAATCCCATTCAACTCAAAATATCGGGACTCTATTGTACTCCTTTCTCTGAAGAGAGTTTTCAATAAGACAGTTGGACGTTGCAGAAAAAGATAGTCTGATTGAAATTTCTAATGGCAACACTTAAAATCAGTTTTTACAGAAAACTCCATCATTAATTTTTGTTTGAACCTCAGTATAGAGTACAAACGTCTGTCAGACCTGGTAATTAAGGTTTTATTACCTTCCAATCCACAGAACTGGTAGAAAGAGGTTTTTCGTTATACACATTTATAAACAAAACAAATACAGAAACAAGTTGGATGCTGCCCCAGTCATCAAACTTTGACTTCTTTCGAACCTACTTTCAAAAATTTTTTAAAACAAAGCATGAACAGGGGAGCACTAAATTGCAAGTAAAATAAGTGATAGTAAAGTACTATCTGTTAATCTACTAATAAGTACTATTTTATATCTAGTATTGAAGTGTTAGAATGTAATCGCAAAATATAGTTTTAAACTGTATTTATTATTGCTAACCCTATTATTTTACTGATTCCTCATTACTGACGCTAGACTTGCACTACATACAAATTATAGTCTGGGGATATAATTCATGAAAAGAAGTTGCTAAGGGGTACGCAACTGCAAAAATGTTGAGAACAGCTGATCTACTAACTATGAATCACACACGATGTATTTATCCAAATTCCTTTAGTTTGCTCAACTCGTGATGCTTTGTTACTTTAGTTGTAACGCTAACAGCCATGTCACAGAGAAAAAATATGATAAGAAATAATCAGCAGTTTCCTATAGTGTCTAAAAGCACAGAGGTTTGGTCTAAATAAATAAATGACGCAATACTTAAATAATATTAACCATTTATAATTTTTATATATATATTTCTTAATGACGCAAAATAATTACAATAGAATCATTTTTTTTAATAAATAAATAATAAAAAAATAAAAGCAGACTGTAAAAGTAGGTAATATAAAAGCAGACTTAAAGAATATATTAAAATATGAACGTATGTAAAATGTGAAAATTATATAAGAGACTAAGAGATTTTGTTTCAACGAGTAGTGCGTTTGAGGTGAACAATATAAAGCAATAGTTAAAATTATAAACAGTTCAATAATGAAAATAATAGCAAGACGTAACACAATTTGACATATGTATCGAGATACCAGTGTAGTAAGAAACTCCATATATAATGATCATGGAAGCAATTCAAAGAGAGAGAGGGCATCAAGTTGCCTACGTGACAAAAAACACGCAAGAAGCAATTGGTAACGCGAGAGAATGTTCTAGAAGGAACAGACTTCTAACAAGGTGGCGTAGCTGTTTGTGTGCGTTGTATAAGGCCGGCGATGTGTAATCCACATAAAATGTAGTTTTTGTTTCGAGATGGTGACAAGTTTGGTCACAAAGTAAAGAATATATACTTTGGAGTTGGTGTTATCGTAAGAACTGAAATTGATCGTATAAATCAAGTGATTTTCAACATATAACTTTTCCATGTGCTTCAACAGAACTAACGCGCGATAGGCTTCAGGACATATTGAGTGAATTGTGTTAATGACGAAAAATCCTAGGTAAATAACAGTGCGACGAATTACGCAGTAAGTAATAATGGCCATAGGACACGTTTTTTAGTCTGCAAGTATAAAAGTTTTGATTATTTTAAAAAGTAACTTCTCTTAAATTCTGTTGCGTCATTTTTTCTTTTTGAGAGATAGGGCTGATTAAAGTTTCATGTAATTGTAAATAGTTCATTGATTTGTTTGTATATTTGTACTATGATGTTGATATCTTTTTATTGTTGTAAATATTCATTTTTAAATATGTTTGAGTAAACAAAGGTTGTTGCCACAATGTTTTGAATTTCTTTATACAGCCACGAACATCCATTTAGCTTGTACTCTGACAGCCAGGTTTCCACCCCTGAGGAAATCAAATTAATTAGTAAATGTTTTTACAGTAACTGATAATTATGAATAGTTATATGCTAACAGAGCATAAGTGAGGTTATATGTGGATTATTACAAATATTATGATTTTTATTTTTTATTAATATTGTGGGAGTTAAGTGAAGGTGATTTTTAAGGTTTTGAAAGTAAGGTGAATTAAAGTAAGGTGAATTAAAGTAAGGTGAGTTAAAGTAAGGTGAAGCATATGATATTATTCTACGTTGAAGTTAGGTGAGAGATGTTATGGAGAGTTTAGGTAAATGGTGATTTTATTGTTGAAGTAAGGCAATAGGCCTAGGAGGTATATAAATGATTTAAAGTATTACATGAGCGACGACTTTTGGTTTTAAGGTGAATAAGTGATGGAGATGAAGGAGAGATATTAATAATTATTAAATAATCCACATATAGCGTTTTATCTTTGATTTAAAAACATAATTTTTTTATTTTTTGAAATTTTTACCGAAACCCATTCATTTTTTTTTTAAACACATTATACTTTTTATATATTTTTATTTTTGCGACGCCTATCGTTGCAAAATGGCTTTCCCAACGTGGGGCTGAAAAACAAAAGAAG
>JAGFPH010007477.1:33562-51296 GCA_018207615.1 Philaenus spumarius | reverse complement strand
GGTGCTCACTAAGAAAGGGTTTGAAAAAATTCGAAATTTTAGGGGGGTTTGGGGGGATCAAAGTTATTAAAACATGACTTCTTCAAAACTACCGAATGGATTTGAAAGAAATTTGGTATGTAGCTTCCGCTAGGGCCATAGATGCTCAAGAAGAAAGAGTTTGAAAAAATTAAAAATTTTAGGGGGGTTTGGGGAGATCAAAGTTATTAAAAAACGACTTCTTCAAAACTAACGAATGGATTGGAATAAAATTTGGTATGTAGCTTCCTCTAGGGCAATAGGTGCTCACTAAGAAAGGGTTTGAACAAATTCAAAATTTTTTGGGGGTTTGGGGGGATCAAAGTTGTTGAAAAACGATTTCTTCAAAACTATTGAATGGATTGGAATGAAATTTGGTATGTAGCTTCCTCTAGGGCGATAAGTGCTCACTAAGAAAGGGTTTGAAAAAATTCGAAATTTTAGGGGGGTTTGGTAAGATCAAAGTTGTTAATAAACGATTTCTTCAAAAGTACGGAATGGATTGGAATGAAATTTAGTAGGTAGCTTCCTCTAGGGCCAAAGGTGATCACCAAGAAAGGGTTTGAAAAAATTCAAAATTTTATGGGGGGTTTGGGGGATCAAAGTTATTAAATCACGATTTCTTCAAAACTACCGAATGGATTGGAATGAAATTTGGCATGTAGCTTCCTCTAGGGCCATAGGTGCTTACTAAGAAAGGGTTTGAACAAATTCGAAATTTTAGAGTGGTTTGGGGATCAAAGTTATTAAATCACGATTTCTTCAAAACTACCGAACGGATTGGAATGAAATTTGGTATGTAGCTTCCTCTAGGGCCATAGGTGCTCACTAAGAAAGGGTATGAAAAATTTCGAAATTTTAGGAGGGGGTTGGGGGGATCAAAGTTACTAAAATCATAATTTCAGATCTTTTATTATTATGACAATAGTGCTTTTATTATTTAAGATCTATATATATAAAAGCCAAATACCACTCACCGACTGAACACTTAAAAAGAATACAATTACGTTAAAAAGACTGACAATACCAACCACCACGGGCAACGCCGTACGGGTCAGCTAGTTGGATTATATATATATAGATTTAGTGAATCTTCTTATATATTAATCCGCTAATGAATATCTTTACCGGCCCATTACGTCATTATTTCCAACCAATTTGTAAAAATTAAGTGTAATTTTAAATGTTTTACACTGCAGATCTGCAGAACATTTAAAAAATCCAAAACTCACTGCAGATCTGCAGAACATTTAAAAAATCCAAAACTCACTGCATTTTAAGGTAAGTAATTGTTTGCTATTACTTTATCAGAAGAAAATCTTTCTGTATTGAGATATGTTTCATATTTATGTATTTTAACGGTGAATTAACATGAATAAAGGCCCGGGAAAATAAATTCACCGTAAAAAAATGGGAAAAAAATAGCCTGAAGTTCTAACTTGCTTGTGTACGCCCAATACGTGCGCTCAAATAAACATGTTTGAAGAGCCGGAACAGTAAACAAGATAAGGTAGGTTTGTTAAAAGTGGAGGTCAGATTCGGATCAGATAATCAGTTGCCATGGCGTCTTGTAGTAGTAACAATACTATTTTGTGCTATAACTGTAGTCTAACATTGACGCAGTTTATAATCCTCACCGAAAATGAACTTACATTGCAAAATTTCTTGTACAAACACGGCGTTTTGCGACAGTCGAAAAAGTGTCCGGAGTGCGGGAATGTTCCAGTAGCGTGTGATGGACCGTCAACAAGCGACACTAGTTCTTCATCAGATGACGACTTTTAAAGTAAGTTACTCATACGTATTTCTTTTTCTATGCCTTTAATTGTGTTAATGTAAAAATTACTTTAGCATGTCAATCGATTTCTAAGGGAATTTTAAATAATATGAAAGAACACGTTTAGCTGATTGTAAAAACAACAAAAATATTCCCAGGAAATAAAATTTATAGGAATTATGAAAGAAATAAAACTTGAAATTATATATGTTAAGTTTCGACATTCCAGCAATATTTCACAACAAATTTAATTATAACAAAACAAATCACTTCACATACACCAAACACGTAAGAAATAAATAAAGTAAACTATATTAATCCCAAAAGTACCCACAAAACAAGAAAATTAAAAATAATGTAACAAAACGTTAATAACGAAAACAGTAACAACGTACCATAAAGAACAATAGAAAATACAATATAACTGCATAATTAAAATGGAATTTCATCAACGTTGCCAAATCGAAGAATATCAGTAGGTTATTGTACTAAGTATAAAACCATTGTATTTGGATAACCTAATAGAACTCCGATCCAATGCAATATTTCGTTCCACTGGAAATTCGACGATAGTGGCGCTATCTATTGGGGAAACGACGGAAGCAGTGTGAAACACCAATGCTACCAATTGTGATGATTTCTCCCTAGCGCTACCTCGCGGCGCGATCATGCACTATTTTCGCGACAACCTTTTTTTCGGCACACAGCCCCCGTATGCATGCATGATCTATTTTATAATTCATGATCTATGATAAAACGCTGACCGGTGGACTGGTGGACAGATAGACCAAAGCATTGAATCTCATTGGTTGCGTAATAAATTAGCCGAGCGTATAACGGAGGGAAACGAAATTACATTACCCCTACTACTATTTCGTTATTATCACATTATATAATTAAAATTTAAACAAACCTAAAATATTCTAACCTATAGTATTTAGTCACAGTATGTTTACTTTTTACTTAACCTGGCCGATAACAGTATGTTTGCACTTTAAAAATGTATGTAGTTGAGTAAACTGTTCGTTTCTACACAAAAGAGAACAAAACAAATCCGGCAACGCTGAGAGAACGCTGAGAAAAACATGTCGGCTCTTTACAATGTAAATTTCCATAACGAACTTTTGATTTGAAAGTTTTAAATATTGTTCGTGTTGAAGATGTTTAAATATTGCTTTCCCGTCCAGTGTTGCCAGGTCTTCCGATTTGTCGGAAGATCTTCCGATTTTTCGACAGTTGTCGGAAAAACGGATTTTTTTAGATATCTTCCGAATTTTTCCTCATGCTTAAAAACATAATTGCTAAGTAATTTGATAGTTGCACTTTACAGAAATCAGTTGTGTTCAATTTTCACAATGACCTATCCCATCAAACAACTTAGTTTTTGTTTTAGCATTGTTTGCCATGCGATCTGCTTGCTAAGTAATTCATGAATAATGTTCTTCGGAAACCTAGACTCTCCTTATGTCATAGTCATATTGTTCCCGAGTAATCACTAATAATGCAGAAGTAGAAAGTGTTAGGGGCTAAATAGTTATACATAATTGACACTATTGTTTTTATACTCCGTTTTAAGTATAGTGTATTTATTTTATACATTATTTTACATTACATATTATTTTCTTCCGACTTTTCCTACAATCTTCCGATTTTTTTGGGTCCAACTTCCGATTTTATTTTTTTGCACCTGGCAACACTGTTCCCGTCATCAGTGAAGTGTATAAATACTATATTTATAAACAAAAAAGTTAAGTTTTGTGTATTTATAGTAGTTTCGATTGACAAGCTAAAGTAAACAAATACCCAATGTTGAATACGATCCATATAATGTAAACCGTGAAATTTCTGTACCGATACTATTCTGTTCGCACCGCAGTTTGTTTTTATATTTAGTGGCGTTTTCCCGGAAGTTAAGTATAAAACAACAACTAAAAAGAGTACAACTATTGTTATTTTAAGAAGTCAAAGCCTAATTGGTTTTAAGGTTAGGAGCCTAGACAGTGAAATTTCGTATACATTACATTAAATAAATAGGGGTTGGCGTGCGAAGCACGCAGTGGCAGTTTGCTAACTGCGATATTAGTGCATTGTGTTTTAAACCTACGTTAATCGTGGAGTATCATAATACTGTCAAGACTCACCACAACATAACGGGAATCCAATATCCAATACTGTTGCATCACGTCCCGGCACAAACACTTGACACTTTGGAGGTCACACAAACACTGCACTCAATAGAGATTCCTGCACTCTTCAGATTAGTTATACATTTCGATGTATCGATATCACGTGCTGCCATCTGCCCTGCAAGCATAACAACCGATCAGGAACTACAATACAGTATTCGTTATCAACTGTTATTCACTAGATAAAGGCGATAAGGGTTAGACCCTTTGCACGTTCATTTGCTTGGCATAAAGAAAACATTATCAAATGTATTTAATTTGAAAACCCATATTGGTTATCATCACCTGGACATCATGGGCACCTGTATCATGATTAGACGAGAATTGAATTAAAAAAATATTGTAACATTACAATTACATACGGTATTTACTAGTAAGCCTCTTTGAAAAATCACAGGCAGTATAATTAGATACACATCAGAAATGCATCATTAAAAAAAAACTATTTAAAAACAACAGACGTTATCTAGGCCTACCTATGTTGAGGGGAATTTTTAACTTGGTAAATGTGTACAATTAGGCCTACTAGTTAAAATGTGTTTCTGTATTTACATAACACATTATTATTTATCAAGAAAGATACAAATGTTATTTCTTTAAATGATTTTTATTTCATATTGAAATATTAAATAGTTTAAAAGTGTAAATATCTATACTAATTTTATAAAGAAGTAGAATTTGTTTGTTTGATTTTATATAAGGGGTAATCTCTGCTGATCCGATTGAAAAAATAGTTTTACTAATAAAAAGCTTCTCTATCCCTGATTAACATACGGGTAGGCCATAATTCATTTTGATAAAAACATTTTGTATTTCAATATTTGTAAATTTAGTCGGAAAAAAATTATTGGGTGAGGCCTAGACTAATGAAACAATACATGTGTTTACATTTATTACCATATCAACCAATTTAATAAAATAACCGATAAAACAGATGTTTGCTCTAATACTTCCATTAACATCTGATTTTATACTTTGAAGCAACTATTTTTTGTATTTGTAATAGGTTAGGGTTTTATTAAAGTGTAGACCTGAGCCTTGCTGGTTCTTTTA
Source organism: Philaenus spumarius (assembly GCA_018207615.1). Classification (NCBI taxonomy): domain Eukaryota; kingdom Metazoa; phylum Arthropoda; class Insecta; order Hemiptera; family Aphrophoridae; genus Philaenus; species Philaenus spumarius. The sequence continues at coordinate 46,262 of JAGFPH010007477.1, read as the reverse complement.
ACCCTTTTTTATAACTGCTATTATAAAATATACGAAATAATTTGATTTGAACATTTAACATTATTTACCATCTTAGCTTTGTGGTTATTATTAATCCAACACCTTTATTATAAAGAAAACATAACATGATTATGTGTATAGAAGGTTTCAACGGGGTTGGCGTGCGAAGCACGCAGGGGTTTCCCCTAGTTAAACTATAAAATGGTCAAATGTTGTAAAACTGTAGGCCTATTATTTGTAAAAAATTTGTACTTATATACATTACTAGCTGACCCGGCAATACTTCGCTATTGCATAGTTATTTTGGTGAAATAAATGCGACAAATGATCGTGATTTAGTAACTTTGACCCATAAACCCCCCCCCCTGAGATTTCGAATTTTTTTAAACCCTTTCTTAGTGAGCACCTATGGCCCTAGAGGAAGCTACATACCAAATTTCGTTCTAATCTGTTCAGTAGTTTTTGAGAAATCTAGATTTGGTAAATTTGACCCCCCCCCAAACCCTCTAAAATTTCGAATTTTTTAAAAGCATTCTTAGTTAGCACCTATGGCCCTAGAAGAAGCTACATACCAAATTTCGTTCCAATCCGTTCAGTAGTTTTGGAGAAATCTAGATTTTTAGTTACTTTGATCCCTCCAAACCCCTCCTAAAATTTCGAATTTTTTAAAACCGTTTCTTAGCGAGCGCCTATGGCCCTAGAGGAAGCTACATACCAAATTTCATCCCAATCTGTTCGGTAATTTTGGAGAAATCGTGATTTAGTAATTTTTACCCCCCCAAACACCCCTAAAATTTCCAATTTTTTAAAACCCTTTTTTAGTGAACACTTATGGACCTAGAGGAAGCTACATACCAAATTTCATCCCAATCCGTTCGGTAGTTTTGAAGAAATCGTTTTTTAATAACTTTGATCCACCCAAACCCCCCTAAAATTTCGAATTTGTTCAAACCCTTTCTTAGTGAGCACCTATGGCCCTAGAGGAAGCTACATACCAAATTGCATTTCAATCCGTTCGGCAGTTTTTGAGAAATCGTGATGAGTGAGTCAGTGAGTGAGTGAGTGGTATTTCGCTTATATATATAGATTATATCAATATTATAATAAAATTAATTATTAAATGCTTCGCTATTGCTTGATTTTAGTATATAAATATATTTACGTAGATTAAATTAACACTTTTTCAATTTACTTAGATGAGTGTATTCATTTTAAAGAAACTTGTGGTTAAAATAAGATTCGTATGATCAGGGCAAGCGGTAAAGTGCGTATTAAACCTATGGGTGTTTAATATTAATGTAATTTATTTTATAGCTATCCCATTATGGGTAGATATCCCATTTTAATTATTATTTATTTAAAGTGTAGTTATAGAAATTCATTGTCTTGAGTTAAGTAACTTACTTGTAAATGGTTTTTATATCACTTAAGAATAATATTACACAAATTTGGCTTTATAGCTTGTAGGAAGTTCACATTTATTTAGTAGCCTCCCATTTTAATCTCTTTGGTTGTTGCGACGATATTTTCTAAACAATCCTGGTACTAACGTGTAAATTGTGAAATTTTTAGTGAAATTAGTAGAATAGTTTTTGAGAATATATAAAAATTACGTGTATAAATGATTATTTAAATTTAAGTTCAGTTATACTATTTCATTACCTTGGCCTAATTAATCGAATGGTTTTTTTATCACTTAAGAATAATATTACACAAATTTAGCTTCATAGTTTGTAGGAAGTTAGTGCAATTTATTTTTATTGGATAGGGGTAGCTACCCCATTTTAATATATTTGATTGTAGTGACAATATTTTCTAAACAATCCTGGTACTAATATGTGTAAATTTTGAAATTTTTAGTGAAATTAGTTGAGTAGTTTTTGAGCATGTAGAAAAAGTAAGTGTATATGTGATTATTTCATTTTAAGGGTAGTTATTCCTATCATCCCTTTGACTTAAGTAATCGAATTGTAAATGTTTTTTTTTTATACGCTTAAGAATAATATTATACAAATGTATAAATAGCTTGTAGGAAGTTAGTGTAATTTATTTTTATTCCATAGAGGTAGCAACTCCATTTTAATTTCTTTGTAGTCTGGTACTAATATGTGTAAATGTGAAATTTTTAGTGAAATTAGTTGAGTAATTTTTGAGAATATAGAAAAAGTAAGTGTATAATGATTTTCAATTTTAAGGGTAGTTATTCCGTCTCATACTTTGACGTAAGTAACCGAATTGTAAATGTTTTTTTTATATCACTTAAGGATAATATTACACAAATTTAGCTTTATAGCTTGTAGGAAGTTAGTGCAATTTATTTTTATTCCATAGAGGTAGCAACTCCATTTTAATCTCTTTGTACTCTGGTACTAATATGTGTAAATGTGAAATTTTTAGTGAAATTAGTTGAGAAATTTTTGAGAATATAGAAAAAGTAAGTGTATAATGATTATTCAATTTTAAGGGTAGTTATTCCTTTTCATACTTTGACGTAAGTAATCGAATTGTAAATCTTTTTTATATCACATAAGAATAATATTACACAAATTTAGCTTCATAGCGTGTAGGAAGATAGTTTAATTTATAATTAATGTATAGGAGTAGCAACCCCATCGACCCATTAGATTGTAGTAATTGTAGTGTCTACACACTACTGACATTAATATGGATAAAATATGTGACATTTTTAGTAAAATCGGTTGAATAGTGTTTGAGCCTATAGCAAAGAAACATTAAATTAAATTTATAGAGGTATCATTTAAAAGATAGAAAAATATACCCAAAATCTGTTCTCTGGACAGATAATCATCCTTAATAAGAATCCTAGAAATCCTATTTGCAAAATTACCCCCCCCCTCCCCCTCTTACCACCCCATGCCAACAATTTGTAACGATCACATGTGGCTTGTGATACGTCAAATTGAAACCCTTCAATACAATTTAAATTTCTGTGGTAAATAATCACCTGATGGCAGCTTGTTGATACAATGTTTACATATTGTATTTGACCGGACCAAACAGCGCAAGTGGCATTCACTGGCTAAGCTCATCAGAACTACGGCTGCAATCAGCTGTACTCGGTATAATGCAATCAATGCTAGCCGTGCTCCGAATCACACAATTGTACAATTGTTTTTAAACATGCAATGCCTTGTTAGTCGGTGTGTTATTAAGTCAGGGTCCATCCGGCCAGCATCGGGTAATCGGAGCTATAACTATTCCGTGTATTAAGTTCCCCGCAAAACCAAAGTCTAGGCTCGCGAAAACTTTACATCATCAGTGCAACTGCTCGCACAGATCCTCCCAATAAAATACTGTACCTAGTGCTTTGCGAGCTTACACCTCTACATTGCGGACTCGGGTTATGTACTGCAGAGTGCAAACTAACGTTCACGTAGATTTGAACAGGGTACTTTTATTGTATTTTACGTTTAGATAGATTTTGGGGGAAACAAGCGAGCTATAAGGTCGCGTAAAAAAACAAAATGTGCAGAATAATATCATACATACATTTTTTAGATAAAACACCCCAAAATATTAATTCTAGTACGAAAAAGCAAAAAAATTTACTTTCTGTCAAAAACGTGCTTTCCGATTGTTGGATTTTTTGGCTAACGAACTCGTTTGACTGACGTAGACAACCAACTTGTATACCAAATTGGACTTAAAATACGGCCGCTAGAGTGCGAACACATCTATATATATAAAAGCCAAATCCACTGACACACTGATCACGATTTCTCAAAAACTACTGAACGGATCGGAACGAAATTTGGTATGTAGCTTCTTCTAGAACCATAGGTGCTCACTAAGAAAGGTTTTCAAAAAATACGAAATTTTAGGGAGGGTTTGGAGGGGTCAAAGTTACTAAATCACGATTTCTCTAAAACTACTGAACGGATTGGAATACAATTTGGTATGTAGCTTCCTCTAGGGCCATAGGTGCTCTCTAAGATAGGGTTTTAAAAAATTCGACATTTTATTAGGTGGGTTTGGGGGGTCAAAGTTACTAACTAAATCACGATTTCTCCAAATCTCCAAAACCACCGAACGGATTGGAATGAAATTTAGTATGTAGCTTCCTCTAGGGCCCTAGGTGCTCGCTAAGAAAGGGTTTTAAAAAATTCGAAATTTTAGGGGAGGTTTATGGGTCAAAGTTACTAAAAATCCAAATAAGACATGGATAGTGTAATTTATATTTATTGATATAATATATTTTTCGTTAATATACATTTAACTTTGATTTGTCTATCCGTGCAAAGCCGGATCGGGCCAGCTAGTTTATACATACATATATCATTTTTAATGACACCCCAAAACGTGTTCTGGGACCATGATCTGTGCCAATTTACTCCCGACCTTAGGTCTCACCATAAGGGTCACTGCAATGACTCATCTTTCCTATGGAAATTCGCTAACAATAGATAATAATAATTTATTGGATTTTTAAACAATATTATGCCCCACTCGTTTTTTTAAAGCAATAGGCCCTAACAATGAGTATGGCTTATCATATATCTACAAATTAGCATAACGTTTAAGATTTGTAATTATCATTATGCATCATCATGGAATCAAATGTTTGGAATGGTCAACTTTCGTAGTATCATATTGATTAAATATGTATTTTCATTCTAAGAAATCTCAGGAGTTATTGTAGTCTTTTAACCAGGGGCGGCTCTAGAGGGTGAATAATAAATAATAAATAATTTTGAATAATAAATTCAAAATTTAATTATTTTCTCTTAAAAAAAATTAGAAAAGAAAAGTATTACAAATTCATAAATACAATGATACTACAAATTTATAATTTAATTAATATTAAATAGGTGCCATTCCATGCTTTTAGACTTAAAAGTAAACAAACTATTATTTAAGAAATGATTGTTTTAGTGTAGCGATTAATAAATGCATTACTCGTTACGTAGAGGCAGACAAGGAAGACTACAGATGGATGGTTTATAGCCTATTAGGATAAATAACAGCGTTCCAATAACCTATAACCAGAATAACTTAATACAAGTTAGTAACGCATCTCTTAAATAACTAATGAGCTTGACTTGTGAGAAAGTAACTTAGATAAAATAAAACCTGAACACAAAATCTCACAATAAATACGTTTACTAACCTCAAAAGCGTTTCAACGACAATGTTGCCATCTTCAGTGATGCACGGGCTACAGTAACCAAACTATAACTTGAGTTTGAGGTCATAAAACGTATTTATTGTGAGATTTTGTGTTCAGGTTTTATTTTATCTAAACGTATCTCTTCTTAGGTTACTCCCCCGCAAGTCCAAGTTGAAGAAGAAGTTAAATCGCCTATGTTTTCAGTCCACAGATTTAAAATTTCTTGACAAAATACTTTGACTACAGTAGTACTATTACATGCCATTGCTCCTATTAGTTCACTGCTATTTTAAATATGTTAACTTTAGAATCCATTAAACTTTGATTCTAAAGAAAAATACAAAGTTGCATTTATTTATTCTTTTATTTTGAATATTTCAAGCTTTTTGGTTTTCCGCATTAAATATATTTATACAAAATTACGTAAACATCTACTTTTTTAGTACGTACATATTTATTTTTTTTAAATATATATTATGTACCTTATAACAAACTTGGGCCCACCCACAATAAAAATCCTGGAGCCGTCCCTGCTTTTAACACTTTTGACGGTTCACTGTTGGCTTCTCCATTCACAACTGAACTATGCTATCATTCTATGGGGCGATTCGTTAGTTCAGCAAGTTTTAAGCTTAAAGTCCTAGAATAAATAACTTTGAACATAGCGTTTCGGAACATAGGTATACTGACACTTCAATGCATCTATGGCTTTGAAATAATTTTGCATACAAAATTCATAATACAGAAGTGAGTTATTATGGTACCCGATTCAGAAATTATTTTTCGTTTAGGGGAACCCCCTGCGTGCCCCGCACGCCAACCCTGTTGGAACCTTCTATACGCATAATCATGTTATGTTTTCTTTATAATAAAGGTGTAGGATTAATAATATAACCCCAAAGCTAAGATGGTAAATAATGTTAAATGTTCAAATCAAATTATTTCTTATATTTTATAACAGCAGTTACAATAAAGGTTAAAAGAACCAGTCTACGCTTTAATAAAACTTAACCTTAAAGTTAGAAATACAAATAATTGCTTCAAAGTTTGAAATCAGCTGATAATGGAAATATTGGAGCAAACAGCTGTTTTATCTGTTATTTTATTCAATTGGTTGCTATGGTAATAAATGTAAATACATGTATTGGTTCATCAGTCTAGGCCTAACCTAAGATTTATTCCGAGTGAATTTACAAATACTGAAGTAAAAAATGTTTTTATCAAAATGAATTATAGCTTATGTTACTCAGGGATAGTGTAGCTTTTTATTAGTGAAACTATTTTTCAATCGGTTCAGTAGTTCCAGAGATTACCCCCTACAAACAAACAAATTTTACTTTTTTATAATAGCCTATTAGTATCGATATAGATTAGGCCAACGCAGGCTAAAAAAAGCTACCATCTCAAGCTGGTGTAATTCAACTTAATAAACCTACCGGACGTTTAAAAAACATTCAAAATTCGAACACAAAAAATAGCGTTAGACAAAGTTTGCTGTCTCAGTCTTTTAACTCTGCCGGGGGGATTCCTTAGCCACGGTGAATTTTAGGCTCTTCACTTTGACGGAGACGTTTGTTGCAGTTTTAAGTTATTTTACTTTTTTTAACATTTTTATGTAGATGTGTACGGTGATTTATGTATCTGTTATTCTTGACTGATTTCACTGTAAATATGCATTCATTATTTTCAATTACTGTTGTTAAATTTTAAAATGTGTCTATAAGTATTGAATGACTTGTACGCAATTGGTTTTGTCAACCACAAAGAAAATAAACGAAATGAAACGAAACATGAAAAGATATCAATCTCGTACGACCAGAGAGAGAGAGAAAATAAAATGAGTATTTCGTGTATTCCTGATTTTTAAAATCAATGTGAAACATAATGTGTTTGAAAAGTCTAGGTTAACGAAGTACACCTACATGGTGACCGAATGATTACGAAAAATATTACGCATTTAGTAGTAGCTACAGGAAAAAAACACTCATCTTCTTGTTTTGTACATTTCTTGATTGATTACAAATTTAGGATCATTTGTTATAGCATTTTTATAAAATATCAAGCCCGTACTACTAAAGGATAATTATTACGAAAACTGTACAGTAACTGTTTTCCAATTCGGCTTGGTTTAGTCGCAATCCGCCATTTTGTTTTTTAACAAAAACTCACTGTAACTTCAGAAATAGATAACATATTTAGTTCAAATTTGGTATAAACATTTTGTATGTTACGATTTGCAAGTGTACCAAATACCAATAATTTATGTTTATAATTTTAAAAACTGCGGCCGTTAGAAATTTTTATCTTGGGATATCTTGATAATATTAACTTTACAAAAAATGTACAAGACAAAATATTTTATGTACAAAACTACTTTTTGTCATTTCTGTAGGTGAAAGAACAAACCGAGTTAACGAGAAAAAAAATTGTAAACATAATTTTTTGGTAAATGTAAACATTTAAAATTTGCTTAAAACAAACATTTCAGAGCAATTGATTTATCTGTCGCGGATCTCGAAAACGGCTCTAACGAATTCAAAGAAATTTTGTATTTAGGCCTAGGTGTAGTTTTAATATTTAAGTACACCCATATAGTTGTATTTCGTGTAAAAACGCAATTTTTTGAGAAAATCTAATTTAAAAGTTGAACAATTTTAACATAGGGACTTACGGATTGTCATGTTGGTTACAAAATAACACCGAAATAGAACATAAAGCGATCAAAACAGCTGTTTATAAACAAGCCAATTTATACTGTTTTAGCACGTTGGAAATAGAGTGGAATAGAATTGAGATTGAGTATTATCCAAAATCAGCTGTTCATTGGATAGTTTTTAATTACCGTTAAAAAACAGGCTAATTTATACTGTTTTAGCACGTTGGAATTAGAATAAATTGGGCCTGATTTAACAATTTATTTTGTAAAAAAAAAGGTAAACTTGGCAAAGATGGATAAATTCTAATAGTCAATTTTGTAATATAGGCCTGGCACAACATAGTTTCAAAACTTTAAGACTAAAATCGTAATGAAAGGCTTTCACGTTTCTAAAGCATGTAATTTTACTGTTAATATAATTAAGCCTGGTTTCATAATTTTACAAACCTATGTACAAACGAGCCCAAAAATTAACGAGATTCTTTAGCGAATTTTCCAACTGCGAGCGAAGCGAATATATAGTATAGTGTAATGGTCGCAAAAAATTCTATGTTGAGATTTTTGTGTAAATTTCCGTTTTTGGACATCCTGAGTCCAAAAATGTGGGTTTTACAAAATTTCTGTCTATGTCTGTATCTGTATACAAAGCTAGAGAGAAAACTATTCGATCGATTTTGACCAAATTTGCACAAAACATGTCAATTAGGCCTGAATAGATGCACGAAAAAAGATTTTGAATTTTTTTGAAAAACAACTTCCTTTTTGTCCAAAAAACCAAAAAAATCAGTCATTATTTTTTTAATGATAAAACGGCTCTAACGATTTTGATAAAATTTGGCTTATTTGTAACCCTTAATGTACCCTACCATATGCAAAAAACCTCATCTTTCATAAAATTCTCGTTTAGCTAATAATAATAACTGTTTTTTGTAGTTTTTTTGGTGAAAAAGGGGGTTGTTTTTCAAAAATTTTCAAAACCTTTTTTCGTGCATCTATGCATGCCTAACTGACAAGTTTGGTGCAAATTTGTTCGAAATCGATTGAATAGTTTTCTCTCTAGCTAATAATAATAATATTTATTAGTTACTTTCCTACTTTAATGCATTATCCTAAAGCGAGTTAATGCAATTATGAAGTCACAGGAATCTGTTTAATAATTTAAATATGTTTGTGAGAAAGTATGTACCAGTTTCTGGTACCGTTTATTTGTCAATAACACCGTTATCATTTGACCTACAGAAGCGACAAAAAAAGGCATTTTGTCTGTCGTTAAAAAAGAAGAATATTTTGTCTTCTGTAATTTTTTTTTACGTTAAGGCTTTTCATGATATTCCACGTCAAAACGGCAACCATTTTGAAGATTATAAACATACATTCTAGTTACACATGTAAATCGTAACATACAAAATGCTTACTAAATTTGAACTCAATACCTTATATGTATTGAGTAATTTCTGGAGTTACAGTGAGGTTTTGCAAAAAAAAACACGAAATGGCGGATTGCAACTAAACTACACCAAATTAAAAAAAAAAGTACTGAACATTTTTCATCCATTTCAATGTATAACGAACCAGTATTACCCGTTGAGGTTTTTTGCGACAAACATACTGAATGTCTGTGTTTGTGTGATTTCTTAATGTCTAAATAAATACATGCTTAACAAACTACTCGTGTTCTAGAAACTAAATAAGCTTAAAAACATTATGAAAACCAGCCTAACTTTGGTTTTAAAATTAGTTTCTAACGATGGGTTGATCATATTTTAAAAATGTTTTGTTGATTTTCTATTATTTATGTGTACAGAAAATAATATACGACTTTACAAGAGTATCAAGTGAAAAAACAAAAGCCAACACATACATAACCAAAAATAAAACATAAACCTATGTTGACTAACCTAAAAATATGTAAAAACATCCCAGAACTAAAATACTAGAACTGTGATGCCAAGAAAACTAAATACAAACAGTTCAAGAAAACTTGATCATGAATATTATAAATAAACAAATTAAGTACAGTAGTAATAATAAAAAAAACTCATAATCACACGTTAAAAAAGCCTCTGAAAAGAGTCTAATAAATTTGTTTGTCAATTTAATTAGTTTTAAACATTTTTTAGTTCGTAATTTTTATAAAGTACGTACACATTTTTAGTGGATACTTACATAACTGCAATACTAATAGCATATATTTTTATAAGAAACTAGGGGAGACCCCTGCGTGCTCCGCACGCCAACCCCCAACGGAACTTTCTAAAAACATATGTTATGTTTTATTTATAATAAAAGTGTAATATTAATAAGTACCTAAAAAATAAGATGGTAAATAATAATAAATATTCAAACCAAATTATTTCTTATATTTTATAACAGCAATTAATAATAGTTAAAAGAACCAGCAAAGCTCAGGTCTACACTTTAAAACCCTACCTAAAAGCTAGAAATACAAAAATAATTGCTTCAAATTTTGAAATCAGCTGTTATTGGAAATATTGAAGCAAACATCTATATTATCTGTTATTTTATTCAATTGGTTGCTATGGTAATAAATGTAAATACATGTGTTGGTTTATCATTCCAGGCCTAACCTAAGATTTTTTCCGACTAAATTTACAAATATTAAAATAAAAAAAGGTTTTTACCGAAATGAATTATAGCCTATGTTACTCAGGGATAGTGTAGCCTTTTATTAGTAATACTATTTTTTCAATCGGTTCAGTAGCGCCAGAGATTACCCCCTACATACAAACAAACTTTACCTCTTTATAATATTAGTATAGATAATATTTGTGTTTCTATTTTTAACAATTAAACTCACATACAACCGAAACATTTATATAATAAAATACTATTTCTACAGCTTAAAACCGACCAAAATGACTCACCTAAGTGCACAGAAAAAACACTATCACTCTTTCACGCACATTTTCAAACTCATAACCTAACCCTACCCGGGCAGAACAAGTCGCGGCGGAGAGAGCCATGACCGTTCTCTGCGAGAGACGTAAACCGACTGATCTGTGATCGCGCAACCAAACAGGCGGACCAACGGGACATATTCTCCCTCGCATCCACCCTCCGCGTCCTCTTTAACACGTTCACTGCTAAGGACGCACATGTGAGCTTGACACTTTACACTAATGAGAAACGGCCGACGCACAGTGCATTGCACGCCAACCGCCGTATTGGAAGTATTTTCGATACACAGTGCATTGCGTGCTTCGTACGCCAACCCCTGTATTGGAAGTATTTTCAATGCACAAAGCATTGCATGCTTCGCACGCCAACCTCCGTATTGGAAGTATTTTCAATGCACAGGTGCATTGCATGCTTCGCACGTCAACCTCCGTATTGGGAGTATTTTCAATACACGTGCATCCGCTTTAAAATGATAGTGATTATTAGGTACGTAGAAAGGTTCAAAAATAAAAAATAAGGTAATTTCTACTCATTTAGGCTCTAAATATAAAAATTAAAAGGTCAGCTCCTATTGTCAGTTTACAGTTTAGTTAATAGCATGGGCAGGCATTGTCCATGCTATTCAAACGGGGATCTTACGCTAGTAGCCCGCATGAAAACATCAACCTCATAAAACTCATTTAAACCAGTTATTAGGAATATGTTTGCCTTGATATTGATTTTTATTTATATTTATATTTCAAGAATAATTTGCATTAATGTGAAACATTAATACAAAGTGAAAAAATAGTTGTTTTATTTACATTTTTTTTTTTATGGAAGAGCTGTTTTTTTAAGAAAAGTAAATGATTGAATATTGTACAGCAATAACTGAAAAATAATATGAAAACTTTAGGAAAAATCTTTAAATTCAAAATTTGTTATCAAAATGAATTAAGGATTAAGAAAAATAAGCACTAACTTAAGTTTACAGAAAACATCAGAGCATTATTGGTGCTGTACTATCTATCATGACCTAAATAATGATGTATAGAACTGTAGTAATTATTTGGAAAGTATAGTATTTTATTTGGGAGAATATATTTGTTTTGAGAAAACAATATTAACAATTTGTTAGAATTGAAATGGCACCGCAATATAGCAATACACGATAGAATAAAACTAATGTAATGTTAGTTTTTTGTAGTTTAAACTTCATAATGGTGTTTACTTAAACATGAGGTACGTTACTGAAATGAAGAAATTTGGATCTTGAATTAAACACTGACACAAGGACATTCATAATTCAATGTGGTTGTAAATAGGAGCCGATGTAGTTAGGCCAGGTAGTAGCGCGGCAAGCCTCCATAAGGCCCATGCTATCAACTAAACTGTAAACGGACAATAGCATAGGAAATACGAAATTTGCGTAGCAGTGATTACACCACGCGCGTCAGCATCCTCGTTTTCTGTTCATAACAAACAGACAAAAAATAATTGGGCCACGCAGCTGAACCGCTGACGTGAGTTGAGCAAATTTCCAAAATTAAGTTTATAAGCCTATGTTTCATGGTTTCAACCAACAATTTGGGAAATAGATCTACTCATGACGGTGCTGAATAGCTGCCTATATGTACGAAATATATTAGTAGTATGTGTTTGCCTCTAGTGACCTCGCGAGTTTGCACCACGTAGCTTTGAACCGAGTACTTTTATGGTATTTTACGTTTTGATCGATTTTGGGAAAACCAAGCGAGCTAAAAGGCCGCGTAAAAAAACTAAATGCGCAGAAAAACATTCTACATTTATATTTTTAGAAAAAAACATTAACAAAATTCATTCTCGTAGAAAAATCTCAAAAAATAGTTACTTCCGGTCAAACAACGTACTTCCGGTTGTTGGATTTTTTGGCTAACGAACTCGTCCGAGCGACGTAGACAACCAACATGTGTACCAATTTTTGGACCAAATCGGACTTAAAATGCGGCCGCTAGAGTGCGAACACATATTATATATAC
>JAGFPH010007477.1:16586-33462 GCA_018207615.1 Philaenus spumarius | reverse complement strand
GTAGCTTCCTCTAGGGCCATAGGTGCTCACTAAGAAAGGGTTTGAAGAAATTCTAAATTTTAGGGGGGGTTTGAGGGGATCAAAGTTATTAAAAAACGATTTCTTCAAAACTACCGAACGGATTGTAATTAAATTTGGTATGTAGCTTCCTCTAGAGCCATAGTTGCTTACTAAGAAAGGGTTTGACAAAATTCGAAATTTTAGGATGGGTTTGGGGGGATCAAAGTTACTAAAATCATAATTTCAGATCTTTTGTTATTAGTGCTTTTATTATTTAAGATCTAAATATATATAAAAGCCAAATACCACACACTAACTGAACACTTAAAAAGTATACAATTACGTTAAAAAGACTGAAAATACCAACCACCACGGGCAACGCCGTACGGGTCAGCTAGTACATATAAATATATATGATTTTTAATGACACCCCAAAACTTTTTCTGGGGACCATGATCTGTACTCATTTGCTATTCCCGACCTTGGGTCTTACCGTAAGGGCCACTGCAACAGCTAATTTTTCCTACGGAAATTCGCTAATAACAGAACAGAGCCGACAAGTGGACTGTTGAAATCTTGTTGGACCGAGTCCAAAGCGAATCGCGTGAATAAAGAAACCGTTTATTGTGATTTTAATTCGCCATAAATAATAACCGTTCAAAGCGGGGAGAAGCGCTCCTGTAAATCTGTATTTTATAGCTACTTGTTTGTTCGGCCCGCTTGTAAGTGTAGGTAATGTAGATTTATTTGAGTCCGTTCATTATTTTATCTTTCACATTAGCATTAAGTAGTCTGTAACACGCTTGAGTGTAGGAAGTTAAGGATGATCTTTGAAGTCAAATGAATTAGGCGCTGAGCGTTCCGCCTCGGACGAAAATACAAGTTATTTGTTTTAAATTAATAAATAAACGGTATCAGTTAACTGACACAAACTTTCTCCCAACTTACTGTAGTCAAAATAATATTGTTTTTAATCATTTTATTTACTACTTTTTAGAACAAAACAAAAAAAAATATTTTACCTACGTTAATCGTATAAAAAAATTATTGTCCCAGGCGGGATTCGATCGCGCGACCTTTGAATTACTGGCCGTATTCGCTACCGTTGTGCTACCCCGTGCGGCCGTGACCGCGATGCTAGATTGACAACATAAACTTGTTTATTTTTTAACATTTCCCCATAATTATAAAACGCCGAAGTTTTGATAAAAGCGGGTGGTGTCATTTTGTTTGGCATCTTAAGCACTATAAATACTGAAAATTTGATCAAAATCGTTAGAGCCATTTTTGAGAAATTTGCATTTTTGTCATTTTTTATGGGTTTTTAGGGGTCAATTACCCTTAAAAATTAAAAATTCCAAAAAATGAAAAAAACGCCTGGAGATATTAGGGTTTAGTACCTACATACCAAATTTCATGAAAATCGGACCAATAGTGTCCTCTCTGGTCGTGTATACATACTGACACACTGACAGACAGACACCACGTTAAAAACACTTTTTTGGGTTCAGGGAGCACCAAAACAAAAAATTCCACTAAAAATATTTTTGGGTTCAGGGAGCACCAACACAGATAATTGCACTAAACAATTTTTTGGGGGTTCTGGGAGCACCAAAACAGATAATTCAACTGAAAATTCAAATTCGAACATTTTTACGAAAACAATACTTTCTCCATATACTACGTATAGGGTGGAGAAAGTAAAAAGAACTAGCTAGCCCAAACCCTATGTATTATAAAGTTACTAATGAAACCGGCAATACTTTGCTATTGCTTGATTTAATTTCCATTTCATAATTTGACTTAATTAATCGAATTGCAAAAAGGTTTTTTTTACGAAACTTAATAATATCAAATAATTTTAGCTTAACAGATTGCATGGAAGTTAGTGCAATTAATTTGTATTGTATATGGGTAACAACGCCATTTCAACCCCTTAGACTGTGTTAGAGCACGTATTAAACATATGGGTTTTTAATCAACTCCTATAAAAACGAGTGTAGTCCATACGTACGTATATCTATATGTATAAAAGCGAAATACCACTCACTCACTCATCACGATTTCTCAAAAACTACCGAACGGATTGAAATGAAATTTGGTATGTAGCTTCCTCTAGGGCCATAGGTGCTCACTAAGAAAGGGTTTGAAAAAATTCGAAATTTTAGGGGTTTTGGGAGGAACAAAGTTATTAAATCACGATTTCTTCAAAACTACCGAACGGATTGGAATGAAATTTGGTATGTAGCTTTCTCTAGGGCCATAAGTGTTCACTAAAAAAAGGGTTTTAAAAATTGAAAATTTTAGAGGGGTTTGGGGGGTTAAAATTACTAAATCACGATTTCTCCAAAATTACCGAACAATTTGGAATGAAATTTGGTATGAAGCTTCCTCGAGGGCCATAGGCGCTCGCTAAGAAAGGGTTTAAAAAATTCGAAATTTTAGGGGGTTTTGGGGGGATCAAAGTTATTAAATCACGATTTCTTCAAAACTACAGAACGGATTGGAATGAAATTTGGTATGTAGCTTCCTCTAGGGACATAGGTGCCCACTAAGAAAGGGTATGAAAAATTTCGAAATTTTAGAAGGGGTTTGGGGGATCAAAGTTACTAAAATCATAATTTCAGATCTTTTATTATTATGACAATAGTGCTTTTATTATTTAAGATCTATATATATAAAAGCCAAATACCACTCACTGACTGAACACTTAAAAAGAATACAATTACGTTAAAAAGACTGAAAATACCAACCACCACGGACAACGCCGTACGGGTCAGCTAGTAACAATATAATATAGCAGCTGATTTCACCCATCATCTGTAATACTTAAACAAAACCTAGCGTAGATTACACTTTGGGGTTATGTTTACAACTTTCATCGGTATAAGTCTTGTGAAGTTGACTTTCTTAAAATACGAGTTAAAGAACTAAAGTAGGCTATAATACGTTTGCTTTGATAAAGATCTATAAAGATTTGCTTTGATGTTATAAAATGAATATAAATGCAACCTTTTATAATCAACATATTCATTGATACAAGTGTAAAGTGTACGAGTGTACTTACGTACGTGAGTAACAATACAACAGCTGATTTCACCCATCATCTGTAAGACCTAAGACAAAACCTAACGTGGATTATACATTTTGGTGATATTTAAACTTCAATCCATAATTTGTATAAATCTAGTGAAGCTATTAAAAAAAAAAATGAGTTAAATAACTAATGTAGGACGTCATAAGATTTGCTTTGAGGTTATAAAATGAATATAAATACAACCTTTTATTATCTATAAATATATTCATTAATACAAATTTATACAAAAACTTCAGAAACATTCGTATATCTTCATATAACTTTTAAACATATCCTATTATTAATTTCTTCATTATGATAATAATAACTTCTAAATCATTTGATCTAACAACATGAAGCTAGAAATCAATTAAAAGTTAATATTTTTATCTTTACTTAGATATATAAAAATCTGGACACGTCACTGCGTGGCAGTGCGAACGATAGAACCCCGAGGCCGCACTTAGAATTCTAACATTAAATAATCCATTCTAAATTAATATAAAAATTTGAAGAATATTTTTTAAAGTCATGAAAAGTTGAGAACCGTGTATCGTTATCGTGGTAGTCAAAATCGGAGCATATATACTTAATTTTTCGTGAGATTACAACCCTCTCAGCTGACGCCTCGGGGTAATAATGAATATAAATACAAAATTTTAACAAATATTCCAACTCTTTTATAATCCTTATAGTTGTACACATTTACCGAGTTAAAAATCCCCGTCAGCATTGGTAGGACTAGATTAAGTAGGCCTATTAAGTCTGTTGATTTTAAATAATATGTTTTTAAATAATTATGTATTTCTGATGTGTATCTAATTAATCGGCCTGTGTTTTTTCACGGGGGTTTACTAGTGTTAATGTAATTTATTTTATATGGGTAATTTTATTGTTTTTAAATAATATGTTTTTAAATTATGTATTTTTAATGTGTTTCTAATTAATCTGCCTGTGATTTTTCACTGGGGTTTCCTAGTGTTGACGTAATTTATTTTATATAGGTAGCTATCTTATTTTAATTATTATTTAATTTTAAGTGTAATTATATCATTTCATTACCTTGATTTAAGTAATCGAATTGCAAATGCTTTTTTATATCACTTAAGAATAATATTACACAAATTTAGCTTTATATCTGTTTTATTGTTAGGGGTAGCTAACCCATTTAAATCTCTTTTAATTTAGTGACCACATTCTCTAAACAATTCTGGTACTATAATGTATAAATTGTGAAATTATTTGTGCAGTTTTTGAGCATATAAAATGTAAGTGTATGGATTATTATTTAATTTTAAGGGTAGTTATTACATTTCATCTCTTTGACTTCAGTAACCAAATTGCAAAAAGTTTTTTATATCACTTAAGAATAATATTAAATAATTTTAGCTTTATAGTTTGAAGGAAGAACAATTTATATTTATTGCATAGGGGTAGCAACCCCTTAGACTGTAGTAATTGTTATCACAATGGGTAGCTATCCCATTTTAATTATTACTTTATTTTAAGTGCAGTTATACCATTTCATTGCCTTAATCGAATTGCAAATGGTTTTTTATATCACAAGCATAACATTACACAAATTTGTCTTTATAGCTTGTACAATAGGAAGTTAGTGCAATTTATTTTTATTGTATAGAGGACGCTAATTGTAATCCCTTTGATTGTAGTGACCATATTCTCTAAACAATCCTGGAACTAATATGTGTAAATTGTGAAATGTTTTGTGAAATTTGCTGTGTAGTTTTTGAGCATACAGAAATGTTAGTGTATGGATTATTATTAGCGAATTTCCATAGGAAAAATGAGCTATTGCAGTGGCCCTTACGGTGAGACCCAAGGTCGGGAGTAGCAAATGAGCACCGATCATGGTCCCCAGAACACGTTTTGGGGTGTCAAAAAAATTCATATATATATATATATATATACATTCATCTGCGCCTGGTGAGTCAGTCACCGCTCTGGTATTTTACTCGGTATGGCAGTCATCTGTCCGAAAGCCAGTCAGTCCTCCCGAAACGCAGTCAGGTACGGCATGCCGTGCATCCTATACATAATGAGACGGCTTGCTGGTGCTGCTGTATTTGGGCGAAAAGCGTAATTACAGTACTTCTTGTCATATTTAGACACAACCAAGGTGTGGACAAATATTTTACCACTGTATGATTTTCAATGAAAATTACACAATCACTTTATTTGAAACACGTATGATACTTATTATTATAAAGTATTATGTTGTTAATAAAGAAATATAAATACTAAAACATTATATATAATTAAAGGAGAATCTTTGTAATGTAGTATCGTAATTAAAGACACTAATATCTAAAAGCGGGTGTGAGTTTCACGTTGTTTATTTAAGTTTTGTATGCATTTATTCAAAGAAACAAGATACACATGTATTAATTTTTTTATCCTTATACCGAAAGGTTTATTATTATTTTGTTTACCTACTCTTGGATGAAAACGTTTCACTACATTAAACTTATCTTATTTCTAGTTGAATTGAGTACATTAAACATCTTTTTTGAAACTAGAAATTTAAAAAGAAACATTTTTTACTAAATTCTACAAATTAGACACCCTAAATCTTTAAAATCTTAAATACCTTATATTTTAAGCCATTTACATCATGAAATTAAAATTTGTGTAATTCACATTATGATATAACAAAAAGACTTAAAACCTCATAAAAAGTCTTTATTGTTTCAAAATACCCCGATTCCACTAAAAAAGAATAGAATATTTCTTATAATACCCCATCTTTGTGTGTAAAAATATAGCTTCCTTATGTTTGTGGCGGCAAAACTTGAAAAATTAGGATTGACTTGAAATTTTTACACAATTTTGGATTTTAATAGAAAAGTGTTTGTATATAATTTCTATTCCGAAGTTCCGATAAAAACCGTAAATTTTGAGCGTTTTTTGACGTTTAGATAGTATATCTACAGAAAACTTTATGATGAAAACTTGGGTAAATTTAAAGTGAAAAATAATATACTTTAGCCTAAATAGCTATATTTTGATATTTTTGGGGGTTAAAATAGTTGATTTAATTATTCCTATGATTAAAATGTAAATTCTTTGTTATGTTTTCCAAAATGTATTTTTGATCTTTAAGTAAAATGTTGAATGAGAAACTTTTTCTTCTTTTTTAGAATTCCAATACTGTTAAGTTTTGCGGACACAAACATTCGGAAATGAATTTTTATTTATAAGAAATATTCATTTATTGCCTTCAGACATAAAACAATATTTTAAAATTATTTACAAATATAGGCCTCCTGACGACAAAAATTTGAGTGCATTTTAAAGAGAAAAATAATACAGTTTTGACTAAATTATAGTTGTTTAATATATTTTAGGTTAAAATCTTCGATTTAAGATGGCCTATAATAAAAATATATGATCTTTTGTTTTGTTAAATATAAAACCTATCCTAGATTACATTTCTAGGTTATGTATACAACCTCTTTGTTTGTATTGATACAGACATTGTATTTGTATTAATCCTACTAATATTATAAATGTAAAAGTTTGAACGTTTGTCTGGATGTTGAGATGTGTATATGTTTGACTGTTAATCACGCAAAAAGTACTACATGAACTTGTATGAAATTTGGCACACATGTAGGTCCATGTAAATTATGATTTAAGCTAAAACTTTAACTCTGGGGGCTCCACCAGACCCTTATTTAGTCAATTGCGCTTAGCGTGAAGGATGACTCCAAAAGAGAAATAAACAACTGGTAGGAATAATTTCAGATACAAGTCAGTCTGACTAATGTATATATATAATTAATATTAAAACATTTTATAAGTTACTGTAAGTGTTTAGTTAGTAAAATTTTGCAAATCTATTTAATACTTTATAATTTTGATTGAGAGAGATTTTATATTTTATAAAGATTAAGTGACAATATTTTGAAACTTGATAAACTGTACAAATATGCAATATACAGTTTATTTATATTAAATAATTAAATATACCATTCTAAAATTTCTACTTAATGACAAACTACTTTGAATATCCTAAACTAACAACATACCGCTGTACCGTTACTTTGAACGTGATTAAATTTAATGTAAAGGAAACTGTACTGATTGAACAATATGCAATTTCCTTTACTATTTAAATGGTTCTTTGATCAAAATGTTATTATCTTGCATTACTTAGAATCGACACATAATTTCGATATAATATATGTTACTTCGATACTTTGAGGTCTGCCCTTACAATTAATTACTTACTTCCTACTTCTTCTTCTTCTTCTTCTTCTAGTGGGCGGTCCAGAACCTTATGCACGTCAGCCTCTAGGGCTTATTGCGCTCCCACAAAGGATGATGGTCCCTCAGTTCCTCCTGTCCAGATTCAAAAGCCCATTGAACTTTAGAATCTGTTTGACAAGGTTCTCCTGTGGTATGTTTTGTCCTTTGTGCAGTTTGCCAAAGGTTTCACCTGTTCGAGTCTCTCACACTCATATATTAGGTGTTCCGCAGTTTCCTCCTGCAAGCCAAATATCCTGCATGTAGGGTTTCCAATGAAGATTCCCATGTTCTTCATATGTTTACGAAGGTGACCATGCCCTGTGATTAGAGCGACCACCTCCCTTACCTTGCACCTGCTCAGTGACAGGATGTCCGATGCAATCTGTCTAGATGGACCTAGAAGTGCGAGTTTGCTCATCCGCAATCCAGGGATGCCTCGCCACCTTCTTCCATGCTCTAGCTCTGCCCAGTCCGCCACAGCTTTTATAGCTGTTGCCTTGGATATACCACAGAACGGTTGTGGTCCCATGAATTCAGATGCTGCTGCCTTGTTACTTCCTACTTACTTTAACTATTTGAACTGATTCTTTTATTATACTGTACTTCCACATACACTACACACACAATACGTATTCTTCTGATTTTACTTCACTTGCACTACACAATTCGGATCCTTTTGTTTCGGAAGTTATTCCTGGAATTCTTTGAACTTTATATTCGTTTAATTACTAAATATTTAATACGTTACCTTTATGATTTTGTTAATATGACTTGAATGAAATTTATTTTATAATATCTTTTAAATTAAAATGAGATATACAAACCAAACATACATTCACTATTAAGCATATTTTTGTGCTGTTTTTGTCAAAAAACGAAAGCTGTAAAATAGATTGTGGGTGTTGATTGCAAAGGTTTTTTGCAATATCTCTTTTTGCAACTGAGTAAAAAATTAATAAAGTTTACTAATTTTTTACTATTTATATCATACGTTTATGAAAACAATAAAACGGGTTTTGAAAATGTATTCAGCAATCAACATCCTCATATGACAGTACTTCAAAATTAAACCAAATTTTTTAATTTATTCCACGAATAAACGGAAAAAATTACTTATTCTGTAGCATTGCTCTTATGGGAATGAGATTCAATATGACAGACAGGGTAATGCCCCCTTAACTGCTTTCTATTCCTCCTATTATAAACTCTGCTCTAAATATTTGGGATTTATGATGTAACTACACAGTCAATACCTTTTCCGTTTATGTAATACAAATAATAATAATATAACATGTTTGAACGAGATAATATAGGTCTAAATATTTGGCCGCGTATTTTATGTTAAAGAAATTTTTCCCAGATCGTTATTAGGTTCATTTTGTAATTGGGCTCAATTTAGTGGAGATTTAAATACATTGTATGAGAAATGTTAACATCATCAATATATTGTTTAATAAATCATTCGTTACTTTACTGTTTAAGTTTAAAGCTATATTTTTATTCATGAAACCCTATTTATTTCGTTACCAGCTTTGTCTTTATAAACATACTTAATGTCTTTAAGTTTGATATTCAGGGTGTCCCCAAACTCTCTGGTCCAGTTTTGTGGATTTGTTCCTGGGATCGAGACAAACATATTTCGCAATACTGTATAAACTTGGGTCTACACGGTGTTTACTTTTCGTCTGTCAGTCTGTATGTGTTTTTTTTACAAAATAATTAATATCTAGACAACGGATTGACAGATTTGAGTTCAAACTTTACATGACGCTTAAAATAACAATAATCTATTTTATTAAAAATAAACTATTATATTCTATTATGCGTTTCAAAATGGAGACTGTTAAAAATTTCAAACCTGAATTACCCAAAAACTGTACATTTTAAGAAACATTTCAAGACACACTTTTTGTAGCCCTTTTAATTCCCTATCGGATGGAGAAATATGAAAACAATCGGTTGAAGGATACTATTTTGTTAAACATAACAACAGCATACGTGCCACAATTTTGGAATTTTTTGCATGCCTTAATAAGATATTGTATGTATATATAGGATGTTCCGTAATGACTCTGAAATATTCTAGGGTATGATTCAGCACATATGGCGGCTTTGTTTTCCCATAGCCGTCATTTTGTTTTTTTTCCTTAAACAATTTTTATCTAGATAACGGCTAGATTGATTGAGTTCAAACATGACATAAAGGATAACCTGACAATGATCTATTAAAAAAATATATAATCGATTATATCCAATTATGCGGTTCAAAATGGCTTCTGTTTGAAAATTTAAAACCTGAATTACTGGAAATTCAAACAGTTTAAAAAAAATGTCAACATAAAAGGCTTTTTTGTAGCCTTTTTAACTCTCTATTTTGAAGCGCATGATTTGATAAAATCGTTTATTTTTCTTACCATTATTAGGTTAAACTTAATGTCAAGTTTAAACTCAGTCGGTCAAACCGCTCTCTAGATATGAATTATTTTGTAGAAAACACACACAGACAGACAGACGAAAACTTAAGTACCTTATACTTTATATTGTGATATATGTTTGTCTCGATCCCAGGAACACATCCACAAAAGTAGACCAGAGAGTTCGGGGACACCCTGTACAGTATTATTTATAAGACTACTATAGCAAATACGGCAGTTTGATAGTTACATGCGGAGGCATTCAATTTGGTGCAAGCAGACACACGCAGTCAAAACAATATGAACCAAACTTATGTTGACTAAACGTATCGCGACGGATGCAATAGTGTGGCTTTTTAAAGTGTCTGTTAAAGCCAGCATTTACTCTGTATAGATTTGAGGAAACTTTTTTAAGTTCGATTTGCAATTAAATGTTTTATTCTTGTAACAGATTTCTTGAATACATTAAACTTTAAGAGTATGAATGTTAACCCAAAATCATCAATAACTGGATTTTACTGTCAAAGTTGTAAGAACTTTAAAACTCTTTACAAGCATGACCTATAACATGTACTCTCTTATCTCAGTATAAAAAAAAACCCGGGTTTACAAGCTATTAATCGAATAAAACCCGTAATAATGTTGCATAATTTTCTTGTTTCCCGTTATCTTAGTCTCAATTTAAACTACCATAACACAACTGTGCTGGTTGTGATAGTAGGCCTATTCTTTCAAAAATATTAAAAACTTCTTTTAACATTAGTTTAAAGTATTAAATATAATAATCTGTAATTTGAACAAAAGAAACTTTAATAGACCAAATATACTTTTATCAAACTCAGATAAAAGCAATTAACTCGTATTGATATAAAAAGCCTTGAAGTTTCTTGAAATAGTTTAAAATTTCTAGTTTACATTATTTCTAGTTTAGTACGTAAAGGTGGAAAAACATATTTTTAACAATTTCTTAGTAGCAAGAGACTAAAATGTTGTTAACTCCGTCGGCTTTTTGATAATGCAATATATTTTTCATGGGTTGACATGTTTATAAAAGAAAATGTTTATCTGTCATTCCAGGTCATGATCTAATGTGCGCCAAATTTCAATAATTTAATCAAATCCATCCAGTACTTTTTGCGTGATTGACAGTCGAACATCCAAACAGACAAACATACAAACTTTTACATTTATTATATTAGTAGGATGAGACATCCTTAACGAAATTCAGCTTCCTGGTGTTTGTATGGTGTTTGTAGTCAGCCAATTTATAAGTGTATGTATAATGATTTTTTTATGTATTTAAGAAATGTGGCCTATCACTGACATTCTTCTGTGATTTGAGATTGCACTGATATATTATTGTTTGTAGATATATTGTTTATTGCTATATAGGTATCATTATAAAATTATTATTATTACTTGGAATTTTATGCCATTGAAGAAATGGTTAAATATTGCCAGCAACATATTGAATGCTATTCTATTTAGTCCCAAAGCATTTTGAGCTAAAACCTATTTATTGCTACTAGATATCATCCAGTATTTGAAGAATTAAATGTCTTATTTTAAATGTAGGATCTTTTGACTTACCTTCAACTTTTACTTTACAAAAGTATCTGCGAGTATTGAACAAACCGTGTAGAATTGCTGTCACGTTTATTACCCCAGTATAACAAACTAAAGGTTGGAACTAGGGTCTAAGTCGGCTACTGTTTAGTCATAAATACCCAAGTGTGATTTTTCAATACACAAGAAATAAGAAGAAACTTCAACACTTAAGCGTACTACGACTTCATCTCCAATAATATAATTATGTTGTAAAAAAGACATGTTCGTTTGATATGTAATCTATACTTATAAAAGCCAAATACCACTCATTGATTGACTGATCACAGTTTCTCAAAAACCATACCACCTAGGAACTTGAAATTTGGTACACATACTGCTCTTAGGCACTAGAGGCGCATTAAGAAAGAATTTTAAAATATTTGGCCTGTAAGGGTTGAAACCCCTTAAACAATAAATATTGTTTGTTATTTATCTCAAAAACCTTAACTCCTAGGAACGTGAAATTTTGTACACCTATTTGTCATAGAGGCAAGAGGCGCACTAAGAAAGGATTTTTATATATTTGGCCTCTAAGGGTTGAAACAACCCCTAAAACAATAAATATTGTTTGTTATGTATCTCAAAACGCCTATCTATTAGGAACGTGAAATTTGTTACACTTATTTTTCATAGAAGCTAAATGCACAATAAGTAAGGATTTAAAAATATTTGGCCTTTAAGGGTTGAAACAACCCATACAAAAATAAGTATTGTGTGTTATAATTTCCTTTAATATAGAAAACTAAAATTTTGTATATTTATTTCTTATACGATACATATAAAAAGTAAACCAGTTTTACATTTTGTCACGTTTTGCTAAGGGGTGAAAATTTAGAATAAAGGTAAAAACAATAAAACAATAAACCCCTAAAACAATAAACATTGTTTGTTATACCTTCCTTAAAGCTAGGAAGTTAATTTTGTATATTTATTTCTTACAAGATACATATAAAAAAATAAACCAATTTTACATTTGATCACGTTCTGCTAAGGGGTGAACGTGAAATATTTGGTACACATATTGCTCAAATGCGCTAGGGGCGCACTTATATAGGATTTTAAAATATTTGGCCTTTAAGGGTTGAAACATCCTCTAAAACAATACATGTTGTTTGTTTTCTTTCCTTAAAGCTTAAATTTTATACATTTATTTCTTACAAAACACATATGAAAAGTAAATAAGTTGTACATTTCGTTTGGTGCTGCTAGGGATAAATATGTGAAAACAACTCCTAAAAACATTAAATATAAATTTGTAAACATTCCTTAAGCTAGAGAGCTGAAATGAGCTGAAATTTTGTAAATATTTCTTACAAGATATATATAAAAAATAAACCAGTTTTACATTTTGTTACGTGCTGCTAAGGGTGAAATGTAATAACAAACCCTAAAAACAATAAATATTAATTAGTATTCTTTCCTTAAACTTAGAGAGCTGAAATTTGGCACTTATTAATTTTAAGAAAATATTTTAGACGTAAGCTGATCAAAACTATCCTGATCTATGCATTCGCATATTAAAGGCGTATCTGGGTGATCTGCAAACATCCAGCTAAGACTGTGATTTACCAGTCTGTAGATTTAGCGGTTGAAAAAGAAGACGGTCTTCACTCTGAATTTTTTATTTTTTTATTGATTTAATTTATTTAGCATGCATACCTTGACGAAGACGATTGGTGGGCAGCCAGTGAGCAATAAATACCAAACTAATTGAATGCACATGTTATAGTTCACTGTCAAGAAATAATAAATGAAAGAAAATGAGAGAAAAATATGACAATAATTATGAATCATGGTGATGCAACAATCAAATTCCCTATAGCGAAACACGAATATTAAGCTAGTTTATTTATATATAGATTTGTCAAATAAAATAATATACCGGTAGTTTTACACATCTGCTTGATTGGAAACAGTAATATTAATAATTAAGTAGCTATGCCTAATATAAGATTAGTTTTTCCCATACAAAACTGCCACTTTTTGTGTCTGACTTGTTTAAACCAAAATTTTTTCTGATGGAAATTTAAAACTCTGTAGAACACTATCCTTCATAATTTAGAAATTTATCACTGCTTTATTTATTGCACTTTATTATTTTTAACCACCAGATTCAAATAGATGAACTAATTAGGTAAATTATTTTTCGTAACAAGAACTTTATGTTGTTAAAACCTATATACCAAATGTCTTACATAAAATACACCATGTTACAATCTGATTATATGACAATTTCAGGTTAGGCCTAGAATGGAAATACCTAATAATGTCATTAGAGTGCAAATCACTAAAATTGTAAAAAAAAAAAATTATCAGTATCAATAAACTATCAATAAATAGGCTATGTTTTGTTGTGTATGTCGTTTATTATGTTAACACAAACTATTCATATACTATTTCAATGAAGGTTATATAATAATTATTTAAGTAACACGACTTTGATGTTATAGTTAATCCTGAACCTACATTAAAAATAAATAATTAATTTCTTTCCTTTCTTAAAAATGTAGAGGAGGTCTAGTATTCCGTTTTGACCTTAATCTATTGAAACTAGTGAGATTATAAATTAAGCTGTATATTGTATTTTTTTTAGTATAATAGAAAAAGATATAGTGGAAGTTTATATTGAGTGCAACAAAGAAAACGCACTGTTTTTTTAAATAAAAAATAGAATCTATCAAACAAAATAGCGAAACAAGCAATGTTACCCTAATATTAGATAAATTATTAATATATTTTTAAATTTCATATTTTTATTTTTAATTTGATACCACACACATTAGACGTACAACTAATAATTATGTTTGGACTCAAAATGATCGCTATATCATTCCTACTTGCATTTTGCTTTCTTAAATTCTGCTTTTGAGCTCCTACTAAGGATCACAATGAATATTTTCACCTCTACTTAAGCGGTCTTTGGAAAAAAGATAAATTATTACAATACAATTTTTTAATTTGTATTCAATTCATTAAATTTAAATAATGCATTTGTTAATTTTAATTAGTTTTAATTTTATTTATTAAATTCCATATACAATTGGAGAAGAGCGAGTTTTAGTTACATGTCAATAGTTTTTGTGTTAAAATAAATTTAATAATAAGACACTTATAATAAACATAAAGTGTAGTGTTTGTTTCCCATGATCTTTATTAACGCATTCCACCTCTCTCGAAAATGTAATTGCATGTTTAAATATTATTAACAAACACTTATCAACATTTCATATACAGAGTGTTCATAAAGTCCCTTTAACCCCTTATTATTTTTGTTACTGAAAGTTAACAAAACTTTGTATATATCTTGTGTTGCATAACAAGGCACTTTTTTTACATATCAGACCCTCTATGATTTGGGGGGCTTGAGGGGTTAACCATTTCAAATATAAAGGTAGGTCAAGTAATACACCATCGAAAAGCTTATTAAAAGAGAAACACAATGGCTCAAACTAGAGCTTAATATCTCACTTCGTTTCACAGTAATAGACAATCAAAGTTCTGTAAAATAACATACAACCTTCTTATTCCTAATATTAACAAACTAATAACCTGCTTTGATGTTATGATAACAATATCATTTTCCAGAACTTTGATTGTCCATTACTTTGAAACAAACGAAGCAAGATACTAAATTCTAGTTTGCGACATTCTGTCTCTCTTTTAATAAGCTTTTCAATGGTGTATTACCTATTTTTATATTTGAAATTTTTAACCCTCCTCAAGCCCCCAAAACCCTAAAGGTTCAGTATGTCAAAAAATGTGTCCTGTTATGCAACACAAGATTTGTACTAAGTTTTGTTAACTTATTTTCAATAACAAAAATAATAAATGGGTTTAAAGGGATTTTATGTATACTCTGTATATACTGAACAATCTAACCAATAACAATTCCATGGCAGGAATAAGGTCTTTTTGGTGTGGAGAACAGTGACAGAATGAGATGGTGATAAAACAAAAAAACTACCACTCAGCATGAAAAAAAACATATTTTTATCACTATTTTTTACGATTTGGTTTCGCCATAGTTTTTATGTATATGAAAATCTCTAAAACCACATAATTTTGAAAATTTTGTTGAACTATTCTCTGAAAGAGAATAATTAAATGGGATTTTGCATGTTTTGTGCAGAAAAACTGGAATAAAAGAAATCTTTCATATAGGCCTACCACTTAAAATGTTAGATATTTGGAAATAAGGAGCAAAAGTTGGGTGGGTTATAATCTAAAGTAATTTTATAAGAGGTGCTAACGTAATGATTGGTTAATTTACTCTAAAACAATTTGTAAAATACTGTATATTTTGATTCTAGGAAGAATATGCACAATAACGTATTAATATTAAACAAACCCGTAACTATTTCATATGAAGTGTAAATAACTTGTGTAATTTATAATATATTGCGCACATTCAAATAATGGAAGCAAGCAACACCCTCATCTAAGGAATACAAGAACAATTGGACTGAACCCTTAGTTAGAAAAGGTGCACTTGACGGCAACATGGGATGTGTTAAATCTGGCAACATTGTCGCCCCCGACTGAAGGCATAACCATAAATAAATGTTGTAGTTTAAAAAAATAATATTTTTGAAGGCTCATAAGCACCTGACCCAGACTAAGGAAATATAGAAAACCGACATAAATATTACAACAGAGAAACTTTACTTGAGAAACAAAAAGGAAGGGCTTGGGAGACCTCAGGTCATAGTAAAGACAATGGTTTTAACAAGGGCGAGTTTGACATGAATTCTACCTGATCATTTAGTTTAAGGTGGTTTTAACCTAAAGGAAATAACAATTGGATTGAACTAGTACAATATTTCTGACTTTAAAAGTGATAATTTATAAATACAAATGCTCCAAGTTCCCTTCCAAACCATTTATTAAAACATTTATTGAGGTTATATAAATTATATACTTAAATTAATTTTTAAATATTATTTTTCTTTTTAACTTTTAAAGACGCTGATCACTACAAAAGTAGGTAGTAGGGGGAAATGATCAGGTGTTAAAAAAAACGTATTTAAAGTAAGTCAAACTAGAGCCGATATCAATTATCAAACTATCGTGATATCGTGAGAAATGAATTTTAAGCCAGTATCATGTAAATTAACAAACCGGAATCTATTTAATTTGTGCGTATGCAATCCTGACAGCTTTAACGCCAAATGAAGATGATATATTTTTAAAGACTGGCAAAGTAAGGTTACGCACAAGGTGTACATCAAAAAGCATTGTATATAGTTTAAAGAATAACATAAAAAACATGAATATTCGTGAAAACGCTAACTGTTTGATACAATCTCTGCTTTTATCACTGAGGGAATAATTTATTTGCAAATAATAGTCAAGAATTACAAAACTTTTTGAGAAGTAATTAAGATAATTGTCAGTACCTTTGTACCAAATATGGCCATAACCTCTACAATAATGTATCGGATCTTACCTGAAAGATGTTTTAGAAAACTATTTCAAACTCTGTATAAATGTTAAAAAATCGGAGAGCACA
>JAGFPH010007476.1:0-56213 GCA_018207615.1 Philaenus spumarius | reverse complement strand
ATCATGTTGTTATTGATACATGTCTTGTTAAACTTTATATGCGTGTTCCATAATGTCATAATTCCATAATGTTACTAAACACTAGTATATGGTCTAGGCCGAGGTTATAGGTATTCAGAAATACAAAACAGAAAGTCTTGAGTTTTTCCAACTCAAATCTACTCTTCTACATACAAATAATTAGGGTAGCTTTTATCTTTTGTGACAGGAAATTAAGGGTCGAAGTTGTTAATCACTAAAGGAAGGAAGTGCCACATTGAATGGTATCTTGATTGGACGTTACTTTGGCGTTCATTAGTAAAGACAAAGCGAACCCAATCAGTGTGGCTGAACGTATCGGTCCATCAATTGATTAATAGTCTACATATAGGGATCGGGTGTTCAATTGGAAACTAACATCAAGCATGTATCGAGAACTAAATGGCAAATACAAAATAGGTGCGTGGTCAGCACTCGTAGTAAAAGTAAAATTGTCAAAGAAGAGGTGTAGAAATTGTTTGATTTGTTGATAGGTAGAGTATACGTAGATGAAAAACTTATAAAACTCTCCACTTTATAGAGTACTAGGGGATACTCCTGCGTGCTCCGCACGCCAACTCCCAATGGAACCTTATAAAAACATGTGGTATGTTTTATTTACAATAAAGGTGTAGGATTAATAATAACCTCAAAACGAAGATGGTAAATAATGTTAAATGTTGAAATTAAATTATTCCTTTTATTTTATAACAGCAGTTATAATAATGGTTAAAAGAAGCAGCAAGGCTCAGGTCTACACTTTAAAACCCTAACTTAAAAGCTAGAAATACAAAAATAATTGCTTCAAATTTTGAAATCAGCTGTTAATGGAAATATTGGAGCAAACAGCAGCTATATTATCTGTTATTTTATTCAATTGGTTGCTATGGTAATAAATGTAAATACATGTGTTGGTTTATCATTCTAGGCCTAACCTAAGAATTTTTTCCGACTAAATTTACAAATATTGAAATAAAAAAAGGTTTTTATCGAAATGAATTCCTATGTTACTCAGGGATAGTGTACGGTAGCTTTTTATTGGTAAAACTATTTTTTCAATCGGTTCAGTAGGGCCAGAGATTACCCCCAACATACATACAAACAAACAAACAAACAAACAAACAAAACAACAAAAAAACAAACTTTACCTCTTTATAATATTAGTATAGATGTAAAATGAAAATGCAAATATGATACACGCTTGTTCCGTTTTGCCACTCTTTTACTCTCGTAGCTCTCCAATGATATAAGCAGCGAAACGAAATAATGAAACCAACAATAAACCGTTCTAAAAGAAGTTTTACTTATAACGAGATTTCTATAATGTTTTTAAGATGGCACTAAATTGTTGCTATTTATTTTGTATTTAGTGGATGTCTTTAAACTTTGAATTTGAATAGGAAACTTTACTTTGTATTTCCTCAATAACTTGCATTAAAAGATGTTAAGTTCAAATTGAATACATAGTAATATTTTTGAATAATTTATTCGAATACCATTTAATAATATAGCAGTCGTACCGTCTTTGCTAGGGTTAAACATAACCACCTTTTCCAATAAAATATTTAATAAAAAAAAATAAACACACATTATGATTTTCTAAACTTAGTGATAAAAGTAGTTTTATACATCTCTTTCCGTGTATATGTTTAGTATGCACCAAAATTCATTTTATTTAGTTTTTCAAGTAATTGTTTAATGACAGATTGTTCATATTTTTACAATTGTTCGGATATTTTTGAAATAATTTTTGTAAAAAAGAAAATAATACACTACGTTTCAAGAGTAAAGATCTACTCTCATTGAGTGAAATACTAAAGCTAACCGACGTATTTGAACTAAAAATAAACGACTAGGTTTTACCAACTAACCTAAAAGTACAAATTAAAACAATAATAAGTAGGAGGAGAATAACTAGAATACTAGCACTAGAATACTATATGTTAAAAAACTTAACTAAATACAATCTGAAATAAGAGAAACCACTGTCACCAGGCACAAACACACAATTGAAGACCAAGACAACAAGGCTGCCTTTTCAGGCAAATAACATGACTGCTATTATAAACCATGTAAAACTAGTTTGAATGAACAAAAATTCCTCCCATATTTTAAGTCCTTACACCAGATCTTGTAATGGCGCACTACGGAAGTTTATCGTAAACAATTTCAGCCTTTTAAAATCTGATAAATTTTTATTTTATACTTTTACCTCATATTTAATTAAAGGTAACCACAATGGGGGTTTAAAAAAAGTAATTTGTCTTATCAGGTTGTTGGCTAATTTAATTTGTGGACTTCTTATATTTATTATTATTTTTCGTTTGTAAAAATGATTTTATTATGTATTATGTGTGCTTCTTCTAAACTATCATTTTTTTTGTACAACTGTTCATTCGGCTGTTTTCGATTTGATTACAAGTCTAAACATTTGTTCTTTTTGTGTTCATTTAATCTAATATTATTGGTACTTTTATTTATTTTACTTTGAGTTAAATTTCTAGATTTCTGAAAGTTTATATGTAATTCTTAATTAAAAAATAATCTCCAAAAGCCCAGTACAATCAGAAAAAAAAAACTTAATACACAACTAAAAAAAATCTGTTCTGAATGATATAATATAGTTTTTAGATTAAATGATCATAAATGATCAATCTAAGAAAATTAGTACTAACAAATCAAATTTTACCGAACTTAACTTATTCTGAATCAAATACAATCTAATGGCTAATCGCATATCGTTAACATGCCGCAGTTGAAGCTTTATAATAAAAACGCCTATACAAGAAACGCATTGTAGATATACTGGATTATGTTTTCGTAGGTTTTTTTAAATCATATACCACCAACATCCCTTTCACACATTGCTAAAAAGTACCTGGGCGACAAAGCATCGCTCAGTATTTATTTTTTAATTTTTTTTGTTAGAAAAATGTATGTATTTATGAATTGCATACTGTATAAATATGAATATTTTTCGATCTTACGTACATATGAACTGTTTATATATATAAAAAAAAAAAAACACACACAGATGAGTGTAATTATTAGTTTTACCATTTTATCAGATTTTTTTGCAGATATAAAACCTAGCGCATTCGAATACTGACGTCCAAAACCTCTATAGATACATGTAGGTTATGTAACTTATCTAACGAATAGGCCATATTTGATATTGTTTATGTATTTTATAAATAACAAATAATAATTATAATCATTAGATAATTTATATTACCTTAATAGAAATGCAAAGAATGCAGAAACTGATGAAAAGGTTTTCAGAACGGTTAATATCAGCACAAAAATTATGTTTTAGTTACGTTTGGTGTTTGAATAAAGAAATAAGTTGAAAATTATACCACCTGATACATTGTTAATGATTTATGTTTGTTAAATCTTATCTTATTAAACGAACAATGCTTGTATATTTTCTATTCGCCTGTACTTAGTGACTTCAAAAGTGGTATATAAAAGAAGTTCAGAGTTTAAATTTTATGCACACTTTTCCGAGTTTATGCGCATTTTTGCATACATAAGACCTAGCGTATTCGATTCCTGACGTCAAAAACCCCTATTTGCAAATTTTCATCAAAATCGTTAGAGCCGTTAACGAGATCCCCGTAATAAATTTATAAACAAACATAGTACAAGAATTGCTCGTTTAATAAGATAAAGATTATCTTGTGTGGTTTACCCAATGTAACAAACGAGGAAAAATCAGTAGTTGCTAATATTTAAAGAATTGTTTAGAAAAAAAAAACAGGTTATTGTAAGACAACCGTAATAATTATATGTGTTCCAATAGCAAAACGCTTTGGAGATCTTTTTATTGTTAAACAATTTTTAGTTAACTCATATTACGTGCTTTTCAAAAAAAAAAAAAAAAAAATATATATTTGTTGAAACAGTGCTCAATTATTTTTTGAAGAAGCATGATGGAAGATATGTATGAAAAGTTTGAACGAAATAAAGTAGTTATTTTTTAGTTAAATCTTAATGAACATAAAATGTTTTCCTCGTTGTAATTGTATAGAATACTCTTACATTATTAGAATACTTCATATGAATAAGTACATTAGAATACTCTTAAAGTTATCAAATCTGTGTATTAAGTGATAAGTATTACAAAATCTGTATTTAATTTGTGAAGATATAATAAATTATAAAATATAACATATAATTTTAATCGAAATATAAAAAAAGTATTATTTAACATGGTAAGAAATTCATCCAATTCTCCCATGAATTTATGCTAGGATCTTGATCAGTAAGTAGGCCTACGGCTCCTATTTTACCCCATCAAGTCCATTTCACACTGGTTTTGAGACGATCTGGTGAATTTATATTTGGAACAACAGAGCAAATCCTGTGAAACAAATAAACATGCTTATTAAATACTTTTGAAACCGTTGTATTTAGTTCAAGTTGAGTTATTTTTAAATCAATTTACCAGTTGTTGTTTCATTTTGTTTAAAATATAAATAGATTTAGTTGTCAGTATGGTATTGCTAGTATATATAAATAATGAAACATCATTAACAATTTCAATTTTATTTGGAACTTATATTTTGATTAAGGTTGCTTTCAAATATATTTAAAACAAATTATATACATTGTATATATTATATGGTAATGACTCCATTATAGGGTAATGCGGCTTTCGGAAAATGTCTACGAAGTGTTCTTTTCAGGACAATATATTCTTTTTTTGGGACACAAAATTACAACCAAATTGATAAATAAAATACAGATGGAAAGTCATGTTCGAGTTTGTCAATGGACAAATTGGGTAGAAATGGGGATTTTTTTGAAAATACTAAAACATCACTATAATAACTTTCTTGATGTGAAAAATATTACATCCCTTTGACATTTTTATACCTTATAGAAGTTATGCCAAAATATTTGTATGGGACACCATCCAACCAAGCTCAAGGGGGAATAAGGTTACGCACATACAAATTCATAACTTCATTAGTAGACTGGCTAGCAGATGGGATGGTTGCTGACGATTTACTGAACGCACACCCTTATCGTTCAGACAATTTCTTGTCAAAAAGCTGAAAATCATGTAAGCAAGCATTAAGTTGAAATTGTATTAATACTAAAACACATCTGTGAAAAGGTTTTGGATTTTTTCGCTCTTTATATTTTTAAGAATTTTAATTTTTGAGTGTGTATGATGTAGTTTGATTTTCCGTCAGCTACTTAATTCGCACACCAGCTGTTTACTTTGCATCCTAAAGGACTTGGCGCAAAGTAAACAGCTGATGGAGGTTCTGAAAATATTGATTGTTGTGGGACTAACCTCTGTAAAACAGATCTTTTTAAAAACTAAAACACTCATTTTAAAATGTAGCTGTAGGAAAATCGTTGTTTGTATTATGGGTGCAACGTTTATTTTGACTCGGCTGCGCCTCAGGAATCAAATGTTTTTTTCGTGCGACAAACTCAACTTTGCACCCTGGATATACAAATAACTAATTTCAATCTCAAAAGACTACAACTCATCGAACAGACAATACGGTTGGTAATATTAAACAGTTAATACAAATCTACATGGGATTCAGTTTATTTAATTTATCCTTAACTGCTTTCAAAGTTTCAAATTACTTGCTTGGATGATAGGAATTAAAAATCATTGTAGTTTAGTTATTCAATTATTTATAATAGTTCAGGATAGGCCTAACTTTAAAACCTAATTGAATTATTGAAACTAAGAACCTAATCAGCTGTTATAACTTTATTGCATACATTTGGTTGCTATAGTAATGCATATACAAATAACGTAAAAAACGAGCTTTGAAGGTTGTGGCCACAGAATATTGAATAGAATATATTACATGTTCTGTGGTTGTGGCTGTAGATGAAAATAAAAGCGATGTCTGATGGTATTACTTAATTTTGTTGAATATCTTTTCAAGTTTTTGTACTGTATTAAAGATATTTATTTAATACAATAAAGTCGGTTAAAATTGGTAGTCATCTTTCCTTTCTTTTTAATCTTTTTGGAGTTCATAAAATATTATCATTTATACTGTAGGAATTAGTACTTACTAAATATATCTACATAATATATAAAGAATTTAAGTATGTTTGTGGTAATGTACCGTGTGTGCTCCTGGCGTAGTGGTTCAATAGCCCAAGAGGGAGCTAACTCCGTAAAAAAATTCAATTATTTATACTTGGGGGATAAGCTAGGGTAAATACCATACAACAATGTACTTTTAACTCACATTATTTGCGTTTAAGAAATGAAAACGTGGATACCAACCCATTTGAATTTCAAATATTTACGTCTAAGAGGTAGAATATTTGCAAATATTTTAGTTAAAATGTACTCATAGATTTTAAATTAATTACAAATACTGATTTGTAATTTTCACGTTCGTTCTGAAGTTATGAGTAGCAAACTTACACAAAGCGTGATTAGTAGCGCTTATTGGCACTTAGCCGATCATGTATGTAGGCCTATAGTCTATCCGCTCGGCCGTGATACCTGACTTCTCGGAACTCAACGCCCCCTCCACTAGTTTGCCACCGGCAGGCCCGGCGAGCGGGTAGGGAGGGGTCGTTGAGTTCCGAGAAGTCAGGTATCTCACGGTCGAGCGGTAAGACTATAAATGGAAAACATAAGTCGATATGGAAAACAAATCTCACTATCATTTTTGAGCAGACTAACTCGGGTCTAAAACATTTTTTAGAATTGTGTTTAATGGTAAGGTTCAATATTTACCAGATATCGCTTTCATTCATATCTGCGAGCCAAGGCGCAGGTACCTGTTATTACTTAGTCAAACAAACTGCTATTAATAGTAACTCACCTTAATCGCATTCCTGAATTTAGACGACAAAACGAAGTAAATAAAAGGGCTTATAAGAGTAGACAGCATGTAGAACAGTATTCCAAACATAAATACAAAGGTCTGATTTCCCTCGATGATACCAAATTTGACCAAACCAAATATAATATTGATTGGACCGAAGCAGAAGAGGAATTCCACGACCACTGCGACTGTAAAAATACATCAATTTAGATTGTTGTATTGATTGCTTGGTTAGGTGGTTTAGAGACATTCAACTTTATCGTAAAGTCAGTACGTAAATATTACATGACTCAACACACGTGTGTTACACTCGAAGTGGAGCAGTAACAAATTCAGATTTCAAATTTGTTTTGTTTTATATTGAAGTTTAAGTGAGCAGGGGGTTATTATCTTGTAGAGGTCTTGAGATTTCTTGAAAGAAAATCACAGTAAAAGCCCACCTCTGCCCTTTGCCTTGATAGTTGAACTTTGAGCCTGTCAGCTGTTGTAACGAGTATTTTTTTGAAATGTATCTTTTAAAGTACGAATCACGTAATTGAGTTCATGCAAATGCTAAACATTGGTGAATCCATGTTAGAGTTACAAATCGCTTTCGTGTGATGTTAGTGTGATAAGTCGGGCAAGTAAGGTGCTTATAGAAAGTTTGCTTGGTTGTTCTTAAGTTTAAATCTGTATAATTCGAATTCGCGAGAGGTTTATAGTTAAATTAAGAAGATACATTAAAATCGTTTATGGTGCTTGACGAGGAAAAGATTTGTTTTGCCTATACAAAAACACTTATAAATCTGGAAATAATTGTCAGATTGACATAAAATTAAGTATGCAGGTATAGAATGATTGTACAAATATAGTTATGCAAAAAACTCAATTTTTGACAAAATTGTGGGTTATGATATTTTGCATCTTATGTGACGATATATTTTGCTTTGACTTGAGGGCACTGTCCATTACCAAACCTTGCAAATGCAAAACGATGATTGTATACTCTATTATTTTCACGGAAATTACTATTGATTAAGACAGTGGCACTTGAATTAATGAAGGGTATGGCGTTTATCGGTCAGCTAGATCTTGTAGCATGCGCATTAGGGCCAAAGGTTTGATTAGGACAGAGGATTTGGATTTTGGTAGAATGGTGGAACAGTGGGGATAGTGGTGACCTAGATCTTGACGCATGCGCAGTAGGTCCAGAGTTTTAGCGTGAATAAAATTTATATTTTATATAACAGAGAGATAATACAACTCGAGTTAGTAGTATAAGACCATAATTAGTTATAGAAGAATGTCATAATTCACAATTTCATAGGCTACCTTTCCCACCTCATTTGTAAATTCGGTAAAAGGCTCTTTTTACTCTACAATTGGTTTTGATAAGGTAACTTTTCAACATTTTATAAAATAATATTAAAATGATTTTTCAAAGTATAATTAGTTTTTCTGCTAAATAATAATTTAAAAAGCTTAATAATTCTTAGACACATAACATTAATTGAAATTGAATAAATGAACGAATCATGTATTTAATTAAATTCGTTTGGGTGTAGATCCATATTGGTATTTTTGTTATTTTGTTGCTATGTTTTACTGTTAGATGTTTTCCTTATTTGTGTTTAATTTTTCAACTTTAGCTTATAGTTCATATTCATTACTCTTTAGGTTTAGGTTTCTAACGTTTTTGGATTTTCTTGTTACCAACTTTATATGGTTATTTCTTGTTTTAATTATTATTATTTAGTGGTTATTTGATAATTTTTTATAGTTTTGTTTCCATTATACCAATAATTTCTTTTGTTTTGGTTTTTATGTAACATTTAAGATAATTGTTTGTTCCATATTGTACAAGGCAATCACAGATTTTCGACTAGAACACACAATCTGCCACAAAGCTTGTAGGACTAGAATCGTCCAGTGTAGACTAACAAGCTTGTGTTGTTTTAATGTACATTTAACTGTTAATAAGGCAATGCAAATTTGCAAAATTATTTAACTTTTCCAGTAAAGAACTCTTATCGTAAGGCCACGCACAAAATAAAGTGATATCGCATCACATGAACGTTTGATTGAACTTTACGTACGGAAAAATACTGTGGATTTAGAGAGGCTGACACAAAAGTTTGATAAGTAACCCCACACTTAAAATATCCAGACTATTTAATTTGCACTGAGATTTGCCCTCACTATCCCGTCAGCGCAGCTTCAGCTTCTCAAAATTAAAAATAATTTTTAAATGTCTAATATTAAACGTGTTTCAGGAATGTTTCGTGGGAATCGCCATTATGTCAATTGAGTTCGACATTCTCATGAATGCCATTTGTAGACACTTTTCATGTAAAAAAGCTCGAAAAGTTCTACTGTATCCATGTTACCATGTTAGTAGTGTTCAATAAATGTTGTTAGTTTTGTTGTTGTGATTTTTCTTCCCCAACTGAAATTTTTCATGAAAAGCGAATTTGATAAGCAAATTTAGGCTGTTTTAAACACTTCTGCGAAAAGCATTACCATGCTAATTTAAACAATTTTTTAAAATATAATATTCCATAATTTGATTGTATACTTTACCAGATATGTTGAGCTGCTTTTTATACGAACGATTACTACTCTTGGAGTTCCTACTTCTTGTGGACCCTCGCAGGAGAGTTGACCGTCGGATCTTGATGACTATCAGTGTATATAGTACGAGGATAACAACTAGAGGAATATAGAATTGTGTAATGGAGAAGACCTCTACTGAGGCTACGATTCTCAAAGCGTAGAAAGAGAGTAGCTTGCTCTCACATAGTACCTGAAATACAAACGAAATGATAGAACAATCCAGCAGTCAGGACAAAATAAGCGTCCACTATGAAGAAAACAAGAGCATTGGAAATAATTGTAAATGGAAGTTAAGCAGAGATCTACCAGAATGTGTGGATGACCACGCAGGACAAGTGGAGGCACCCAGTATAGACGATGCTATTTAAATAGATTGTCAACATTACTATCTAGGTTACTTTAAAAACATTACATTAATTTAAGATTAGCCTTTCGACACTACAATAGAAACTGCCGACGGATCCCTGCAGCCTCAAATCTATGTATCTCTCATATAATATACATTATTAAGTAACTTTAGAGCTGAAATAATAATAATTTTAAAAATGCATCACATTTATCTGAACGAACTGATAATTGTATTAGTAATTATATAAATATATCACAACAGTTGAATTAAAAATTAAATATTTATACAAGAAGGTATTTCAATTGATGTACGTATTATTGATGAAAGTCTTCATACAATTTTGCAATTTTCAAGAGGCGGATATTTTTTTAAAAACAAATTTGTTTTATTTTATTCAGAAAAGTTTTGTCTACTAATGAGTTGCTCTCAAAACCACACTAGACTTATCATTTTATTTTACAAACATCTACAATAACCCATCATATTCAATACGAAATAATAGTTAAACCTAAACATTTTATTTTAACAAACAGGCCTGCAGAAAAACTTTCATTGTCGGTATTTGTTTTACATCTTAAAATCAATAAAGTATAGGTTACATTAATAGGATATTTTAATCTGTTATTAGCACAGTTTAACCAAGTGTTTATTTTTTATTGCTCTTTGCCTGTACACTCAGTAGCCTTGCTAAAACGTACCAACTTCGTGGCAACATACATTTTTATTTTCCTTATTTTGTAAGTAGCTTACAACGAGGCGAATTTTTTTAAACTTATTGACGAAGATTACAATTAAGTCTAAAAATTAACGACAAATATTAATCTTATTTCGTCTTCTTAATTATTTTAATTAATAGTAAGAGTATCTTTTGAGGTCTGTTTGTTTGATACATTATTAATTTAACATTCTCAACCTCTTCAGCATCCAGATTGTTATGTCAAGTTTAACAGTCTATTGTTATATAAAGTCCAAATCATCTTTTGTTGTGGATATTATGGGTTTTGGGTGTGCGAGTCTATCAACAACGGCATAAATTCAAATAATAAAAATAGAGAATACCCTATTCGCAAATGATATAAATTTATTGTCTAGCTATTTTGAACTTGTTACTTAAAAACAAATAAGATCGGAATTGATTTAGGAAAGGTAGTACGCGTAATCGGGTACCTAAACGGACCGTAATTATACTGGTGTTAGGCTGCTTCCATATTACATTAGCCTAATGGCTTAAAGTAAAACATGGGAGCTGATAATTATTTAGCAGTTGCTACATATTCTACATTTTCTGTGATAATCAGTGAACTATTGTTTTTACGAGTGTATTACATCAGATGATGATAATCTCTTTAATTTGTCTGTAAACTTAAAGTAAGTTTGGGCCTCCATTTGCTGTGTTTGATAAATACCTCTTTTACAATTTTATTATTACCTCGTAGAGCCTTTTTTATTTATTTATTTACGACTTTTTAAGATAAGTAATACATAGTTTTACAGGTTACACAAATTAAATTAATATGTCTACAATATAATAGTTGAATATATATGGTCTATACGTACATACAAAAACGGGTAATTTAGTAGTTGGGCTAATAATTTATTGTTTATAAAGAATTTTTCCTGAAGTATGGACATTAATTTGTGCTGCACCAACTTGAATTTACTTTCAATGACAGGACTTTAAGCACTTCTAATCGAAAAATTAAAGACTGTAGGATTCTTTTGCAAAAAAAATATATCTCGATCGGACTAGAGAAAGATTGTTTGAGAATAAATATAAAAGGGAATTGGACATGATTTTTAAAGCGAGAAAGTAGTATGTTGCAACATGTTTTGATGTTAGAGAAAACAGAGTTACATAATTAAAGAATACCAAAACTATAGTTGGCGGAAAATAAAAATTAATGGCTGTAAAGTATATTATAACTTTTCAATAGTTATTTGAAATGTAAAATTACACTGTCAATTATTACATCATTTTAAAGGATAGGTTATAGGTTAATGTTATTTAAAGGCTAATGTGTTTGATTAAAGGATATTTTTACTCTGTTGTACGCTATTTTTACCCATTGTTTTCCTATGGAATTGTTTTTGGTGTAATTCTAGATTACTTAATTTGATTAAATGTAGCTTTTTTATTAAATTTCCTACAATGTCTTTACTGCACCACTGTACCCGTAAAACGCTGTAAACATTTGTTGGTTTTCTTGCAAAAGTAAACCTCTGAGAAAGGTTTAACTTACTTTTTCTCTCGTCAAGATGGCGACCCTAAACATAACACATTTGGGGTTATCAGACCTCAAAATTTTACCAAACATTGCCAATGTTATAAATTTTCTAAAAATATCCAACTTTAAAATAATGTAAAATATCGAGGAAATAAATATCGATGTTTTATTATTTTTTAGATAATCGAACTCTCTTACGCTTACTGTTTTGTATCATCTTTAATGGTTAAGCGGTATAAAAAACCTAATTGTTGAATGTCTAGAAAAAATAATTCAAAATTTTCAACCCCTGTACATAATTATTTTGAAAAAATCTGAGAAAACATGGTCAGTGTTAAACACTTAATAACAATTTCAGCAACATTGAATATTAATTTTAAAGTTTATTTGTAATAAACAATTAATTCCTTAACAATATAACATAGATACAACTACGGTCCACAGATTTATAATTTCAACCGTTTTAAAACATTTAAAGAAAATATGTCTTACAAAAGAACTGCCGTGGATGAAGCAGTATATCCAGAGATAAAGTATTATCTTAATAGACCTCGGGCGAGTGAAGATCTTGCAGCCCTTGAAGGGATGGCAGATGGCAATGTAACGGTCAATAGTGATCATAAGGGTAATGAGCTTGGAAGCCGAGCTGGATGTAGTGTGGACCAGAATTGCTAGGAAAAAAATTGAATCTAAGTTTTCCCAGTTTGGTCTGCTGTAAAATAATAACATAAAGTTATTTGTGTGTGTGGAAGTGAGAGAGAAATAAATCTTCAGCTGTCTGCCTACTAAAGTTCATTAAATACAGTTTTACTTTTATTAATTAGTTTAAGTTTTTGACCATATAGGAACTCAGGAATATTTTAATGCATTCTTGCTAACTAGTTTATACAATTGATTTAGTGGCTTGAATTATTGGAGTATACGTTAAACAAAATACACCTTACAATTAAAGTTATAGAGTATTTCTTTTTATAGTACTTCTTCTTTCTATATAGTTCGGTAAAACACAAATTGTACAAAAACTTATGATAATATGACATTTGTCTATACTAGCTGATCACTTTGGCCATTGCTTGTCTAAATAGATTTCAAACAAACATCCAGATATTATTAAGAAACCGGCCCACAAGGAATGTATAACTTTCTGGTGAGTAGTATGTGGAATATCATCCTGGATCCTTATTTCAGTGGAAGATCGATTGGATTCCTGTAACCGTAACTCTAGTAAGACATAAGGAACAAGTTATCATGCCTTTTGTTATGGGCTAATTGTTTCTGCCGAACACTAAACTCGCCTCTTAAAGATCGGTGATTTTTGCAGGTTTGAGTTATGAACGAGGCAATCACTTTGATTTACATCACCTTAAGAAATCACGTGATACACCGTAATCTGATCTAAAAAATTATTCGACCGCTTTACAGAGGCATGTATAAGAACCTACTGACACTACGAATACTGCTTGGAGCGTAATGAGAATCACACAAAACATGCATTCTGTCACAAAAACTTTGAACTGTAGTTTTTTATATACAATTTAAACTACAACGTGCTTTATGAAAATAAAAAAAACAAAAAAAAAAAAAATAAAACAAAAAACATACTATACAAATAATAGAATGTAATTCGTTTTGATGACCAAGTCATCATTATCAGTGATGATTACACATACACAGTTACACTAATTTATAATACTATTGTTTTCAACTATACAGAGTGTTCTTAAAGTCCCTTTAAAACCCCCTCATTATTTTTGTTACTGAAAATAAGTTAACAAAACTTTGTATAGGCCCATATCTTGTGTTGCATAACAGGAACATTTTTTTGCCACAGCTGACCCTCTACGATTTTGACAGGCTTATTGGGGTAAGGGAGATTAACAATTTCAAATATTAAGGTAGGTCATGTAATACACAATTGAAAAGTTATAAAAGAGAAACACAATGGCACAAACTAGAGCTTAATATCTAATTTCTTTTTAAAGTTATGGACATTAAAAGTTCTGGAAAATAACAT
Organism: Philaenus spumarius; assembly: GCA_018207615.1. Taxonomy (NCBI): domain Eukaryota; kingdom Metazoa; phylum Arthropoda; class Insecta; order Hemiptera; family Aphrophoridae; genus Philaenus; species Philaenus spumarius. The sequence goes on along the minus strand of JAGFPH010007476.1, from coordinate 42,188 downwards.
ACAACCTACTTATTCCTAATATTAACAAATGAATAACCTGCTTTGATGCTATGATAACAATATCATTTTCCAGAACTTTGATTGCCCATTACTTTGAAATGAAGCAAGATATTAAGCTCTAGTTTGCGCCAACTGTTTGTCTTTTAAAAAACTTTTCAATGGTGTATTACATGGACTACCGTTATATTTGAAATTGTTTACCCCCTACCCCCCCCTCAAGCCAACAAAAATAAAAAAGGTTCCGATATGTCAAAAAATTTGTCCCGCTATGCTACACAAGATATATACAAAGATTTGTTAATTTATTTTCAATAACAAAAATAATAAAGGGGGTTAAAGATACTTTATGAACACTCTGTATACACGCAGTCTCTCATTTGGGCGTCGTCTAATAATGTAGCACCAATAATACAATATGGTATCAGTAAGATATTGATGTAAAATAAAAAACAAAATAACAATTAATTAATAACAAAATCATAAAACAAACTAGAAATATAGTTAGTAATGCACTATTACATTTATATATATAATTTATATTAATTTTATATAATAAAACGATAGAATTATGATACAAATTACATGTTATGAAAATAAAAAGTCAAAATAAATTAATATACATAAATATAATTTAGGCTAAGGTGAAAACTTACACAACAAAAATATATCCAAAAATAAAATGTAATTACTGGAGCTTTAGTAAAGTGTATTTAATAATGAATTTTAACAATAAATGGAAGAAACATTAAACATTATTTGACATCTAATTGTAATATAATGTAAACTTATGATACAAGTATTAAAATAAAATTCACGTATAACATTATTACGAACTATATGACATGGTTAAATTTGTATAATTGAAAAAGTTGTAAATAAAAGTTTAAGTTATTTTAATAAAAACTATTAAATTAACTCGCTAAATGACGGCCGTTTCGGCTATTCAGCCATTTTGAAGTATATCAGGTTTCCCTTCGTCACTTACATAAACACTTACACATAACTAACACAATGATTACACAAAGAATAATAATAAATAAAACACATTTACACGCCCGTATTGCTAAAACTCGTGGTGAGCGACCACATACGACGCTGTCCCGGTACACTGTTCACTGTAGGAGTATATTGAAGACGGTAAGTCAGATATCTTATAAAAAGTAGCCTAATCAATCTTCGGAATGGCGACTAACAATTGTTACAATTAAATTAACAATACAGTAATAAAATGCAATTTTAAAGTAGTTGGAAATACAAACAATTTATCTAAGAATGCTATTTTGAATGGGGACTAAATTCGTTGTGACAATAAGGGTTGAGTTTCGGTTAATAGAGTTCCCATGCGTCAAGTGAATTTTGTTTGGTTATGTTTTTAAAAAAGTTGACTGTTACATCTGAAAATAATGATTTTCTTGTGGGTAGTGTTTGGCTATTGTTGCTTTGTCGTGTTTGTTCTGTTGTACTTAAAGTGCAGAAAATGTTCTTTGGCTCATATTTCATGATATTGGTATCCAAGTCACTTCATAAAATGAAATTAATACAGGAAATTACTATAAGTATTTTACCTGATTATTAGTCCGTCTTGTGACTTCTTGAGTCGCGTTCAGATACCGTAATTTCACTATCAAGTATCAAATATATTAATCACTATTCAGGTCGTCATATGCACACACAAACACAAACACATTAATAACACAAAGTACACAACACATAATTTATAGTGTGACACTGATTGAGGCGGTTGGTGTATACCAGGGCTCTATAACATATAATGTATACCATAATGTATATCGTCTATGAAACACTGAACTAAGCTAAACAAAACAGCTTACTTTGTACGGTGGTTATTGACCAGTTCTATCTTGATAACCAAGTGCTTATCATATAAGTCACAGGATTGAAATGACAGCTGATCATTTAATATGTCACCTGGGTTATGTCTGAATTCCTTGTAAATTTCGAATTCTTTGATGGCGTTCATTAATCTCCCCTTTTCGCAATAATGAAGAGGTTGTCAAATTGGTGTCGAAATTTGTGTAGTTGTGGTCATGGTCTATTAAATGTTGAGCGTAATTTGACTTCATTTTGCGTATGTTATTGTGCGGCAGATGATCTTTAAAGCGTTCTTCAAACGCTCTGTCTGTCTGTCCAATATAAAAGCGATCACATTCGTTACAGTGTATTTTATAATATAAATATTATACATATTATTTTATATTATACATCTGACTTCCTTTCTGTTGGTATCAACTGTGTACGTAGCAATATTTTTTGAACGTTGTTGTTAGTTCGATACGTGATGTTGATTTTGTGTTTCGCGAAAGTATGTTTTAACATTATAGGAACAATGTTAGAATATTCGACCTAGACAAATTTATTAATTTCCTTGTTCTTACGAGGGGTGGATTTCTTTTTCATATGTTTATGTAACATTTAAGTTTCTTTTTAATATATATTTAATATATATAGTTTTTTTTTTATTGTTTGACTTATATATTTTTGTTGATATTCTTTGCAAGTGATACAGTAATGCCCGATTTCTTAAGACGGTGATGCAGATTGTTTGCGGATCCTAATATTTTCACAGGCTATTGTTATAGGTTAATGTTATTTAAAGGCTAATGTGTTTGATTAAGGATTTTTCTACTCTGTTGTACGCTATTTTTACCCATTGTTTTCCTATGGAATTGTTTTTGGTGTATTTCTGGATTACTTAATTTGATTAAATGTAGCTTTTTTATTAAATTTCCTACAATGTCTTGACTGTACCACTGTATCCGTAAAACGCTGCAAACATTTGTTGGTTTTCTTCTTCGCAGTGTTCTTGGTAGGAGGTAAGTTGAAAAGCAGGTGCACCATAAGAGGGCAGCCTGAACCATTCCTGTTCGAAAAGGGAAAAACGATGCGCGGCACATGTGGCCTGAGTTGAGGCGGGCGTGGTGTTAACCTAAACTAACTTACCACAGGACACGGGCCGTGGGAACGGTCCCGTCTGATAACACGCAGGCGACAAGCTATCCGTGTACCGACACCGAGCCGCCTGTGGCCTGCGAAAACACTGGCCGTAGGAACAAGGCTATAGAATTATTGAAGGCTTCTCTTTCGTAATGAAAGAGTCACTTGTAAACCTGTTACTTGTTGCTTTTTGTAGTAAACCTGTCTGTGTGAGTCAGCTACTTTAAGGGCAGATTGTGATTGTTGTTTTTTTGTTTTGTTTTTATTTAATATAAATTTTTTCCCTTCTTTTACTTTTACATCAATATCTTAATAATATCGGCCTGACATCTTATTGGTTGCAACATATCTTTACCATGCCCCTAATGAGACACTGCCTATGTATAGTTGAGAACCATATTATTGGTTTGTTATAATTTTGTAATAATTTTGTAACCGTCACTGATGATGACTTAGCCACCGAAACTCGTTTGAAAATCAAACCTTTTTGTGAGAAACTGTATACATTTTGTTATTGCTATTGTAGTTGGTTTTATCTGACTGCTTTTATATTTATTAAAATCATAAACAAAAATCATACATTTTCTGTGTAATTTGTTTTGGGACATACTGTAGTTTTAGTGTAACTGACTTTGTTTATTGACTTTATTATATAATAAAAAATATTTTAAAACACTTACCTCACATAACTGATGCAGTACAAGACTCCAGTAGTGAAGGATACCAACATTAACAGATCTGATATAGCGAGACTAAATATGTATAGATTGATCGTTGTCATCATATGTTTTAAGGTTATTATAATGTAACATATCAGTATATTACCAACACAGCCAACTATAGTGTAAATAAGAAGAAATATTACAAACAGTTTCCTAATCAAGACGCTGTCATCGCGGATTTTCGACACCAATTCTGTAAACTCTGTATTGGTGTAGGTGTGAATCGAGAAGGCATCGGAATAGTTCTGTTCCATTGTGAATTGTCTGTAAAGTGTATAATATTATATTAATATCACATACAAGAATAGGGGATGGAAAGGAAATTTTCTGGGTACGTTCATATAGCAACGATTGGTGAACAAATTTAATACTTCAACAGATGTGGGACCTCAGGAAGTTTTGGTCGTATTGCGCTAACGTTTTAAGGATTAGTTCCAAGTGGAGGTTGTTTTAAAATACGGAGACACAAGTTAGTTTCATAAGGTTATGGTTTGAATCTTAAGTCAGTTTTTTGGGTGATTTCAAAAGCCTTCTTGTTTTGGCAAAAAGGCCTACATAAGAGTGAAGTAGAGATATACTAGTTGAAAAACATTTGCTTTTAAAATCAATCGTCTGATTTTTGTAAAAAGAAATGCTTATCTTGTTGCATTCATAATTTTTCACAGTTTTTATGTTAGAGCTAGATCATGTTTATTAAATTAGAGAAATTAATGTTAGATTCACTCCCCAAGGTTTCCGTCTCACCTGCCGACTCGAAAAAACAAGAAATATGACCTAATGCTAATCAAGATTTGATGATAATAATAATAATATTAATATTCTGAATATCTAAGTACTGCATTACAAATTATTAACAATGTAAGAAGTAGGTCTGGGCTTTCATAAAGTAATTTATAGCTTGAAATAATTTAGGAATATAAAAAAATTACTTCTTACCTTTATAATTTTGTATTGCTGTACTTACAGATGCAGTGTATGAGAATAATACTTTATGAAAGCATAGGTTCACTTTAAAAAGTTTAAACTTATATTTCCTGAATATTACTTTCGCCAGAATATAAAACTAAGCATTAATTATCGATATAACAATAAATTAGTTTTTAATTTCGGTATATATTAATTGATTTTAAATTAACGAGAGTACGGATTAACGAATTCGTCTGAAAAGAGGTTGATGAATCAACATTTTGTTAAAAAACATCCTATTACATTTCTATGAAAATTATATTTGTATAACAATTATAATTGTATAACAATTATTGGCCTTGAAACGTATATATATATATGTTACGTATAGTTTTAATTTTTGGAACTAATACAATGCCTTCCCTATACTAATTAGATAATAAATAATAACAATAAAAACATATTAATAACATCTCATTAACACTCAATATAATCATGCTAAATAAAAGAAATGTGACCATCGAAATCTTTTATGATGTCCCTTTACACTATAGTATATTTTTTTTAAATAGTATTTTTATATTTATGTATATATGTGATAGTACATTTAATAACCTCTTAACTCTATTGTCTAAAATGTTTTCAAAATGTTAGCCGTAACAGTTTTGTAAATGAAAGAGGATATGTTTCCGATGAAATAGTATATTTCATTACTAGTACCGAAAGTGGCACTTTCCGGTGCGCGCCCAAGTTTCATGTGTGAGGCGGAGCCGAACACAGGAATATCGAATTTCACGTGTGAGGCGAAGCCGAGCATGTGAAAGTGTGTTTCACGTACGAGGCGAAGCCGAGTACGGGAATAATTGGAGCAAGTGCCGGAAAATCACTTTCGGTACAAGTTATGAACGGTACTTTTCATCACGACGCAAAAATACACACAATGCTGAAGAAGAAACCTCAGTAAAATGCAAACTATAAGAACAGCTGATATAAATTGTAAGAATAAACGGCAAAGCGACGTCAGAGCGCGTAGCGGGCAAATGGAAAACTAATTGAGAGCAAGGGAAAACAAATTTAGAGCAAGGGAAAATCAGCTGATCGTTTTTCCCTTGCTCTAAATTAGAGCTTGGGAAACGATCGTTTTCGTTGCTACCAGCTGACATCGAAAGTAGCTACTTTCGGTACGGAGTGATGAAAAACATATTTGCTATCGCCTGTTCCCAAAAGTTTGGATTTGAAAAACTTTGCTGTAAGGTATATGAGTAAATCAAACACTTAAAAAAAAGTGATAAACAAAAAATATGCTTTTCTAGCAAAATATGTTTCACCCAGGTTTTTTTTATTTAAATAACTAGGGTTATATTTAGTAATGCTAATAATTAATTATCATTCAACTTACATATAACTAACACATTAACGTTGACAAACAATCTTTTTACAGTTTTAAAAACTTTAAACACTTTTTATTTATTTTTACCAGAACACCTCCTTTCTGGAAAAAGAGGAAACATATCTTGAAAATTGGAAACAGATTGCATTCTCTATTTTCAAAACGCACTCCTTACCGTCTGCAACAACACTGAGACTTTGCTCACTATGTATGTTGGTTGTTTGTATACAATTATTCAACTTTGGAAACATAAATCGTGTTTTGTTGTAACTAATGATTAACATGCGTACCAGGCTTAGTATTTGTCTGGCGTAGTTTTAGATACCTTCTATTTGCTTTTCTGCCCTGCAGGTGTTCATGTTTGCTTTCATTTGTTTTTATATGTATTGTTTGTGTTTCCGCTAAAATGTACAATGCGTTGTTTTACAGAATGGCTGAACGTTTTCAAGATCAATAGACAGAGAAGTAAACAATTACAGGTAGTATTCAATTGATACTGGTGACTGTTGTAATGAAGAAATAGAGGTAGGCCTATGTTTGTTACGGGTTTTTTTGCACCTAATATAAGATGATAATCATACAAGTACTCGACACTTTTTGTGTTATTATAACCTACGGTTAGTCATTTATTTTTGTAAATATATAAATATGTGATCAAATATTATCTCTACGTTACTATTCAGCATTGTTGTTACAGTAAGTATTATTTTATAATAATATATACTAAGAAGAACTTTATATTTAAAAGATAAAGGTAAAGACACAAAGCATAGTACATTTCCTAAGATTAAATTTAAAAAATTCCAGAACAAGTTAATTTTTTATTCTAAATGTTATATTTAACACTAATAAGCCAAGGCATCATAAAGTTAAGTTGCTAGTTTTGTTAAATAATGGTTTTAAAAACTTGGTAGAGATATTATAGATATAATAGTCTTAGGCCTAAATTTATGTACAGATCCAAAACTTTGAGAGCATAAGTCAATCATTTAAAGTTTTTTGCAGTGATTTTTGTATGGAACTATTAAATTTGATATTATTCTAATATCATTTTTGTTTCTTGTGATTTTTTTGTAAAACTGTTTCTAGATATTAACTTAAAATCTGCCTTTTTGAAACGGGTTAAGGAAATCTGTTTATTTACTCCGAAGAGGTTTTCTACTCTAGATCATGTACATTTAAAAATATATAATTTTGTTTTTGATAAAAACACAAAGTGAGGGATAGCAAGAAATGCTAGCGTTTTACCTTCATGAAAATGTTGTTCTTTAGTTCTGCACGTTTAGCACAATCTTGAATTTCTGAAACACTCTCTATATTATGTGTGGCTATAGATTTTATAGAATAACACCAAAAGTGTTCTTAATTTAAATTTACACTGAAACTTGGTTTCCTCCCAACAAGGTACTACTCTTCCGAGAACTTATTACATGGGATGTACAATCCATAAGGAAATTTAATCAACATCTTTTTTGCGGTGTATCCTTTACCTGTCACGTTACGTCCATTTTGATAAAATTATAATAGATTAGTCTTTAATCCTATCCTATTATACTAGTAGTTCTGTGAACAGTAGAACTCGCTCGTTGAAATAACAAATGTGGTTTTGAGCTTAGGTTAAAAATAGTGTGCCAGTAAGGAAGAAAGCAGAAGGTTTAGCCAGTGAAACATTATTTTGAAATTCCCGCGATTCCGAGGTTTCTAGTTCTCGTTTTTTTTCTTTTCTTGAGCTTTAACTGCTAAAGAATTTCTTTTAGGGGTCATTGAGTTTTATGTAGGTTAATTATGAGTAAGGTAGCTAAAAATATCGCGTTATTGAGGGAAAACATAGAATTAAATATTTACATACTTAAATAACTAAAACTTACAATGTATTTACAGTTCCATATCATATTCCAATATTAGAAATAATTAAAACAAACTATGTGAAAGCGTCGTGATTGTGATCTCAACCCATGTACCAACACTTCTCACGCTGTCCAACGGTAATTGTTTTGTATGTCTTTTATCGCCGCAAGGTTTCATTTGTTTCATCTCATTTTGTAATTCAAGTAAAGCTACGTAAAATGCTGTTATAAAACAATAATTTACAAGTATACAGTTCAATTCTTTGATTTATTCTCTACACTTTCTTATAATAATATGTCAATTTTGGGCAAAGGATATATTCCTAAATCACTATTCAAAACAGGCCTAGTTTTGTTAGCAGTCTTGTAGTAGGAACATAAAAACTGGTGTTTTCAAAATAAGAAATTTGAAATTTATAAATATTTTTATACAATTCTATTTAGAACTAAATTACGAAACTTTTTTATATTTAAGAAAAAAATTACAATAATTTTTACTACTTTTTATGTAGGCCTAAAGTTAAACATTTTCCTTTCGTTACTGAACGTGATTGTTTCTTGAGCTAATAACTTTCTTAATTTTACTGCAATAATTTTTTTTACTGGCATATATTCTTTAAACCTTTATCTACAAAAAAGCTATGGAACACTTTTGAATTGGTTTAGAATAAACGTATAAAACATGGTTGAAATACAAAAACTTGGACGATTTTTAACAAATTCTAAGTTTAAGGCCATTTTGTGAGCTTACCGTTAGAGATACGGAAAAAATCAAGAATACAATTTTGTTTAAAATTTAATTTGCTACCCGCAGAATGTTATAAGTTTTTAAATCCGACTTACTGTTAAGCCACAAACTAGCTTTGGAAAAAAGCTTACACTGAGAGAAACGGTCCGGCCTCCATTTTTATTTAATTTAAGGGTTTAAAAATGAAAAATGGAAAAAAAACCGTATATATACATGGCTCGGCCTATCAATAAGGAACATTCATGCAAAAAATCATCAAAATCGGTCAAGGCGTTTGGCCGTAATCGTGAGACAGACACACAGACACACAGACGAAATGCCGAACGGTCGAGTTAAAACGGAGACCTCGCTTACGCTCGGTCAATAAAATGTTGTTTTGTATGCTTTTGTAGACGAGAAGTTCCTCGTTACAGTTTCAACCTGTAGTCAAATTTTTGAAGGCAATATTAGGCTTAATAAAATACAATTTATCTATTTAAAATACACAGTTCAGCTGAATAATATTGTACAGTTTCAGAACAATAATCAGCTGTTTTTTGTTTGAACCACTGTAATAGAGGTTTGGCATATTTAAACAGCTGAATCATTTTAATTTAATTTTAAATTTTTATACATCTACTAAAGTATTTTATTCATTAATACTATAATATATTAAATAAATTTGGTAATAGAAAATATGGAATAGTTATAATAAGAATGCCTTTGTGTCTGTGTAGTATGGGTAAACCATAGAATTAATGACTATGATATTTTGCTGAAATATTCAAAATTGTATGTACTTGAGTCTTAGTTTATTAATGATATAGAATTATTATGAAAAATGAAATATCCATTTACTTTACATTGTATAAATCCGCTTCTTGATACTAAACATGTGTCTATATGAAAATATGAAACGTAGCTGATTAAAAAGGATTAGTGTTGTTACCATAATCAGCTGTTTACTATAATAATAATTTTAAACATAAATATGTCTATTTATCACAATAAGTTAAAAGCTGGTTTCAATTCACAGCTGATATCATACATAGAAACAATATTTATTCCTAATTTTTAGTGAACCCACACTAAGCCTGGAGTTGTAACTCTTTTAAGATTATGCTTCCTCAAAGAACATGGAGTACTTGTCTGAAGGTGGGTAATATTACACAGCTAATGTAAGCTGGGAACCGTCGCGTCGTTCGGCCTGGCGTGGTAGTTGGGTGTTACATTAGAGAGCGTAGCGTTTATTTTATATAATATAAATGTTTGACATTAAAAAAAGTTATTTCACAAAATAACAATAATGAGTTAAGTAACAACAATTTTAAAACAAATGAAACACTTCGAGGAAGATATGAGTATGTCTAATTAAGGGTATAGTTGATCTGAAATTCCACAAAATATCATACAAGTTGAAATTTACAAATATTTTTACTACTACATATTTTTAAATTTCTAAAAAAAAGAAAAAGTTCCCCATTTAAAGTTTGATGTGAGATTTATAGGTTACAAGATTCCAATCAATGATGGTCCATTTAAAAAAGTCACTCTGTATATTACATATGTATTAGTATGACAGTAAATTACTAAAACATGAAATCATTGTTATTTCAGTAATGCTTACTTTATATAATGTTCAATGTAAAATAATTTATTTTGTAAATGTTTATTTGAGATATTAAATACTATCCTATTCCAATTAGAATAAAATTCAGTGTTAAATAGAATTTACATAAATTTTTTCTGTAAGGCTTAATTTCTGTAATAACACAGAAGCAGAACAAACGAATAAAATTCGCCGGATGTTTGCAAAATTAATTCTAATTGCAGAGCAAACTCATTATTTTGTGTTCATTTGTTAAATATCAGGACCGAGGAGCTATTTTCATAACATTTAGAAGTTTATTGCATCATTTACTGAGGTTCCAACACGGTTTATGAAATTTAAAAATTTGTATGTGCTAATATAACAAAAAATGAATGAAAAGATTTCTATTCTTGCTTACTATAAAGAACCTTTTAGTACATATGAAATATATGGCTAATTGCTAACCTTTATTTGAAACTAAAGAAAATAAATCCAACAGTACACTATTGGCGGCGTGCCAATAGTACATTGTTTAAATATATTAAAAGAACTAATCTCTAAGATTTTTGTGGCTATTTACTTTAAAACACCCAAAGTTATCCAAAAACCAAAATATTTGTCCTTTTTTTCATGAACTCTGTATTTTTGTTTACCTAAAGAAGTATTTGGTTTGCAGCTAAAAAGTACAACTTTTCATTTTTTAAAAATTTTGCTGGAGGTTTGGGACGTATGATCAACCTGTTTAAATAAACATTTTTTGATTAAGCTGAATTTATTCTGAAATTTAAATTTAAACATAATGTATCGTTACTTACAATGCTTTCCAAATCCTTAGTTCTGCACGTCTTACAATACTGTTAACTGAATTTTGTTATTTTAATTGTTTAATTCTTTTAATTTGACTAGCTTATAGTGTACGTTTATGTATTATTTCAAATGTTTTAGTGTCTTTATATTTTCGTCCACAGCCAATTCTCAATTGGCTTATTCTCTACATGTATGTGGAGAACGTTTTTTTTATAGAACATAGATGTCGGCAATATATTATATACTGTACTGGGTAAAGCTGGTAAGACCAGTCAATAAAATCAATATTTATGATGACATTAGATGATTGTTTGAAACGTAAACTGATATTTTACACAATGACAACAGCTAAAACAGTAACTAACTCCATTATCTAAGTACATCTTCCATTATAAGTTTGTTTATTTTATACCCGAACTTTGAAACACAGTAGAAGGTACATAAACACAAAATACGAAATTGTACTATTGTCTGTCATAATATTGTCCTGCATTTATTCATGGGTAATAACTGAAAATGACAACTATAGATATAAAATGGAAACATTTTCTTGTCCAAATTGTTCTATTGTAAGTACTTTATATAAAAGAACACACCAAACATAGTGTAAACAAATGTTTTTGTACATGTGCCTCTGTTTTTACATTCGGAATATTACGATGAACCTAGAACCTATGCGATTTACTTTTCATTCAGGTATCCAAACGTATTATTTATATATATATATATATATAGCGTATACGTAGTAAATTGAAAAACCTTGTCCGTGATTAGTTTCCTGCAATGAATTGTTTTATGTACGTGATTGGGAACAGTTTTATGTATGGATGCTTACTATGCACCAGTAGTCTAATAACTATACGAAGAAAAAAGATAACTTTAGAGAGCATTAGTAAAAAGAACAATTATTGGTTTTGAAAAGATAGTGGACTACAGAATATGATGTTTAGAAAAAGTTAGGTCACCGTTGAATTTCTCGGCTTTTAACAAAGATAGAACATGTTTGACCTTTCATTTTAAAATAAATCTATTTCGACTAACTTGGTGGTTTTAAAATTGTGAAACATCAGATAATGTGGTGGAACCGTAACTGTTGGGTGTTTTCAGAAACAATGCTAAGAGTACCACGTATTAAAATGATGTGTAAAATCTCCAAAAAACGTAATACAAATTAAAAGTTTCCATTATACATTCTTAAGTTCTCATCATACTATAAAACTATCTAATGTCACAATTTAAAGACACCGAGGCAAAATAGACAATATTTTAAACGAGAGGTTTACAGTTTGCTAATGTTGTTAGATGTATATATATATCTAGCCGAGTCTCGACTTTTTATCGACCTGGTATAACAAGATAGACAAAGATTGGATCAATTTATTTGCTGCTGAAGTAATATATATTTTAAAATTAAATATTTTATTGAGATTTTTAAACATTACTTTGATTCCTGTTAGTAGTAGTATTAAGTTTTAATAGAAAACAATGTTTTAGGAATTCTTTTGTTGTTAGTTAATATAATTTTTCATGATTGTATACAGATGAAATAAAACAATAACACACAATCTCACAACAAATACGTTTAATAAATCAAACGCGTTTCACTGAGGATGGCGACTTTGTCGTTGAAACGCGTTTGATTTATTAAACGTATTTGTTGTGAGATTGTGTGTTATTGTTTTATTTCATCTATATTGTTCTCACAAGTCCAGCTCATTATTTACTTATATGACTGTATACATACGTTTAGATATTATATATCTATAATACTGTTCAACTTACTGTTCAGATACTGAAGTTTCATAGAAATGCATTTTTATTTATACATCTACATTAAAATGAAATGCTGTTCGTTGGTAAGCGCATCACTTGAGAACGGCTAAACCAATTTGGCTATTTTTTGTTTTAAAATGTTCGTAATAGTCCTAATTAAGTTTTTAAGAAAAGAAAATTTTAAAAATTCCTGGAAAATTTTAAAATTTGGGAAAAACTGAACATCCTTTTTTGATGGGATTGTTGTATGAACTCAAGACCATAATTCACAAAAACAGCTGTTCGGATTAAAAGTTTAGAAACACATGTTTGTTTACATTCATTTCCATAGCAACTTTACTTGGCCAGTTTATAATCAGTTTATTATTCTTCAAAAACCAACAGATTTTTTAGGTTAGATTCACAAACTAAAAACAAACACAAACAAAAATCACCGAAAAATGCTTACTGTATTACAATTCAAACATTGGTTGTTACATATCTATATACTTAGAGATATGCAGTTTAACAAATTCTTTATATAAAATATATCTCAGCTATGAATTGTTTAATACTTTTCAAACCATATTTCGCTTTAAAAAATAATAATAATTAACAATTTGTCACCAGGCATAACCATAAACATATATGTGTTTAAACATAATTATATTGAAAACTAAACAAACAAACTGAATGAAACTTAAATATAACATTTTTATCATTATATAATATATATCATTATCATCATTATTATATCATTATACAATTCTTCTGTACGTGTGTATGTCACTAAATTCCTCCTAAACGCATTAACCGATTTTGATAAAATTGTGTGTGTGTTTGAGTGGGTCCCTGGATGGTTTAGATTCACAGTTGGACCCGATAGGGGTTGAAACAACCATTAAAACAGTAAATATTGTTCTTTATACTTACCTTAATGCTAGAAATATGACATTTTTAAATTTTTTCTTACAAAATACATATTAAAAATAAACTAGTTTTACATTTTATTTCATAATAAGGGGTAAAAATGTATAGTAACAATCTCTAAAACAATAAATATTAATTGTTATACTTTCGTTTAAGCTAGAGAGTTGAACTCCTTCTAAACGACTGAAAAAATGTTGATGAAATGTTGTGTGTGTGTGTTTGAGTGGGTCCCTGAATGGTTTAGAGTCACAATTAATTGGAAAGGGTTGAAATGGGGTTGCTACTCCTATACAATACATATAAATTAAACTAATTTCCTACAAGCTATAAAGCTAAAATTATGTAATATTATTTTTAAGGGATATACAAAACTATTTGCAATTTGATTACTTAAGTCAATGGGATGAATTCAATATGAAATAAAAAGCAATTAAAATACCATATTTTTATCTTACTTTAAATATACAATAACCTACATAAATACACAATTTTATTAAGTAATCCTACAGTTTTATAATCCTTATAATTATACACATTTAAAAATTCCCGTCTGCATAATTAGGTACGAATAGATAAAGTCTGTTGATTTTAAATGGTATTTTTGTATAAATGATGTATTTATGATGTGTGTCTAATTAATCCGCCTGTGATTTTTCACGGGGGGTTTACTAGTATATTGATAACAAAATGTTGTAATTGTATATATTTTATAACCTCAAAGCAAATCTTATAAGGTATTATAGCCTACATTAGTTCTTTAACTCATGTTTTAACAAAATTAACTACACAAGACTTATATTGATTGAAGTTGTAAATATAGGCCCTAACCAGAAAGTATAATCTACGCTAGATTTAGTTTTAGTATTACAGATGAGGGGTGAAATCAGCTGTTATATTACATTGTTACTCACGTACGTACGTCGTGTACATTCGCTTTTATAGGAGTTGATATAAATTACATATTTGTAATTTAATGTAAAACGTCTAGTTAAATTTCTCGCAAATACAGTTTATATTTACACAATTTAATTAAATTTAAAAAACTCGAGGGGGATGTTGGGAGTAAACGTGAAAGTTAATTAAATCTTCTCCTTTGTTATTTAAAAAAATATGTTAAATTAAATTATAATAAAAATCTTTGAGGAGGTAAATATTTTTAACAAAAGGGAAACCACAGCTCACTCAAATAATTAAGTGCATTTGCTTATGTTAAAAGCGAATTACAAGTTTTACTATCCACATTTATAATTTGAACTAATAAGTAACCAATACGTGTAAACAGTTTAGTAAACAGTTGTTATTTATTACTGCTATGTATTATATAACAAGCTAAATGGTATGGTCTCAGGTTGGTAAGAAAAGTACTGAAATTTACAAAATAATATAAATAAAAGCTTAGGCCTATAAATTTAAGAAAAATGCTGTTGGTTCATATTAAATATAGGGGAGACCTCTGCGTGCTCCGCACGCCAATCCTGTTGGACCCTTCTATACACATATGTTACGTTTTCTTTATAATAAAGGTTAGGATTAATAATAATCTCAAAGCTAAGATGTTAAATAATGTTAACTGTCCAAATCAAATTATTTCGTATATTTATACCATCATTTATAATAAAGGTTAACAAATCAGCAATGCTCAGGTCTATACTTAAACAAAACTCTACCTGAAAGTTAGAAGTAGAAATAAGGTCGGGCACACAATGACCGCACCGCACCACGGCCCAGTGTTGGCCAACACACGGCGGGAGAATAATCTAATGGAAACGTATGCAATAGTCCTAACATCACGGACAAGATTTTTTTTATAACTCTAAAACGATGAATATTTTAAATATTATATTATTACATTTAATTATTTACAAAAAAAAAGACCTTCCATTTATTAACACCTTTGTCAAATTTTGTACATTAACGAACCCAACCGATATTTTCCATTTATATATTTTACTATATGCATTTATAAAAATAGACATAAACATCGCATTAATATTTGATATCTTATATACAATCATAAACTGAATAATCGCCACGGGGCTGTGATCTATCTAAAACACGGGGCTATGTTTTACGATCACAACTGTAAAACAGTTATTAAAATCGTAATACAAAGGTATATGTTTACATTTTTGTATATCTATTTAATACTTAAATTTTCTCACAATATTTTTGGAATGTAACTTCAGTAGAATTTAGGTTTTATCAATTTTGCATCACTTGTTTAGTTTAAATTGTTATCGTGGAAAACCACAATAGACAAAAATGTGCTGTGTGGTAGCTTTTTTTAGAACTTTCCACTGCCTCCAACTTACTGTGGGTTATCTTTCGTTTAGACACGGCGGCAACAGGGACGTAGCTAGAGTATATATGGCGCCCTTGGCGAATTGTACTGGCCGCGCCCCCAAAAGGGTCTAACCCCCCAGCCAAAGCCTGAAATTATTTTTAATTTTAGGTGCAAAATGGTAAGTTTTGCGTGTCTTTAGCAAATTTGTTTGAAATATCTCATATAACGTTTTTTAGGTAGCACAGCTGCCGATTGCGCGCTCAATATTCGGTCACGACGATTATTTAAGCCTTAAAAAGTCTATTGACTTACGAAAAATATAGATATAGGCTACCTGAAAGCTGTTTGCGGCATCATCTTCAGCGTGATGTACATATAATAGTATGTATAGTTTGAACCGGTACGACAGTGTTAAATAATTTATGAACTTAATAATAATAATAATTGTTGGCACTTATACCGTAGTGCACGTCGAGGCCGACCCTTAAGCGCGCGATCTTTAGGTGTATTGTCTATTAAGATCAATAACAACATCAAAATGAATAAAAACTCCATAAGTAATTTAATTTTACATCATATAGTGAATAATGGACAATAGTTTTATATAGAATTCAAATTGTAATTTAATTATGTACAGTAAAGGATAGGTTCATGACCGCTTTTGAAATATAAATTTATATCCAGTGTTTGTACTTCTTCACATTTTGACTCTTTTAGCTTTCACAGAAGCAAACTCGTCGATGAGGTCATCGAAGCTGAGGCTAGTAGCTGTTTGATGCTCGATCGAAAGAATTGCCAAACTTGTGAGCTGTGACTGGCCAGTTCGTGAACGCAGGTAGTTTTTTATCAACTTTAACTTACTGAAGCTGCGTTCACAACTGGCGACGGTCACTGGCATGGTGAGAAATATCCTCAAGCAAATTTATATGTTTGGATAAGCATCTTGGAGTTGGAAGAAGTAAATAGCTTTTAGCAGATCTAAGTGGGTTGATGATGCTATGTATTTAATAAGCTCGTTTGTTTTAAATTTAAAGATACTTATTTCCTTTACCAGTTCATAGGTATCTACATCATGGTACTTTAGGCCGAAGTCTTTGGCACAGTTCTCTAGTCTGGATATTGGCCAGTTCTTTAAGGATGAACCTTCCAAAAACTGGAAGTCAGTCGATATGGTTTGGTACGCTTTCGACCGATCTGCCATTTCAATAGTTAGCTTGTCAAAAAGGCAAAAGCGTTCCCTCTGAAAAGCTCGTTTTGCTGAAAGTAAATAGCTTTCATTGCCTGCCATTTCCGAGTCCAAAGTCTTTTTTATCTTGGTGCGTTTTTTTTCCCAGGTGCTTTCAATCCCTATATCGTCACACGTATTCACTGTCTTATTGATAACGCCATCAATTCCATCTTCACGCATTTTCGTTATCTTCTTGCTCAACCCATTCAAGAGGTGGGATCCAGTGTCCAGAGAGATACTTATTGTTGTAGCAACTTGTTTGTACAATCAATGGACACTAGTATCTCTGACCACATGTGCAGAAGGCAGACAAACTTGAAGTCAATATTTTTTATTATAACTGATGCTCCAAACACAGTTTCTTTGTTCTAGTCTTTGTGGTTAGCAGTCATGCTCTGTAGAGCAGTGAATAACCCTTTTAGATTTTTTCGACAGAAATAACACCTTGTCTTTTGGATGACCATCTTGTGTCAGAATGTCCTTTGAGAGTTGTTCCTATGTATGGTTTTAAAAACTCCCACCGAAGTGTGGAGCCACTGAAGAAACAAAACATGTTTTGTGTAACTCCAAAAAACGGGACCATCGTTGGAGATACTTCGGCTGCATGGACACTTAGGCCTACAAGATTTAAGCTGTGCGCAGCACATAGTACAAACCTTGCTAAATCGTTAGAACGACTGATGTTGGCCTGCACACCATTATAAATGCCAGCCATTTTAGACCCATTGTCGAAACCCTGTACTCTACAGTCTTTTATTTCCAATCCGTCTTCTTTCGGTTTACATAGTATTTCTTGAGAAATTCCCTCGCCAGTTTTGTTATGGCTAACTATAAAATCAACAAAGCTCTCAACAATTTTACACTCCCCATTAGAAAGCTCAACGTACCTCAATACCTCACTCATTTGTTCCGAGTGGGAAACGTCTGGGGCACAGTAAAAAATAATAGAAAAATACTTGGATGATTTGACTTTAACCAAGATTTGAGTTTGCACTTTATTTCCTAGAAGATCGATTACCTCATTCATTCTGGATGGTGAAAAGTAGCTCGTGGCATTCTTCTTGGATTTGATGTCAGAAATATGTTGTTTGAGCAAAGGGCGATAGTGACTTATGAGCTTTAGTGTGCTCAAAAACACGCCACAATTCTGATCACTGATAGAATCAGACGATCCTCTTAGTGGTAGATTGTTTTTCGCGCAGTACATTACCACATCAACAATTACTTTAAATATCTCGTGCCCTTTTTCCTTCTGAGATTTTTACACATATTTGAAATTCTGCATCCAAACAGGTATTTTTCTTGAGCCTTATCTCAAGCTCTTTCCACTGAACATAATTATTTCTGTGTATTTAAGAATTTCCATGGATTTTGATGTGAGGATTTAAATATTTCCAATCATTAAATCCTAAACTTGTATCACAAAATGTACCACGGGACGCAAGGGATTTACATGTTTTCCCAAATAAAATACGAGGGAAACAGAACACAGCATCTTTGGATTTGCTGTACAGCATCCACTGTCTTCTGACTCTTTCTCCGTTCGGAAGCTCTTTGAAAAACTATTTTTGACTTAAATGTCTATCATCATCCGATGTAGGAAAATTAAATCTATCTATGTCTACAGTTGTGGACCACGTTCTACGAGCTGCATCAGTGACATTAGGCCACTTGCACGGATCGTCATAAACTATTTCTGCGACTACCGTTTCCTCAACAATATCAAAAGTAAAGACATCATCATGACCATCATTATAGGCGTTCCCCTCTTCTTTTTGTTCTTTTTGCTCTTCTATATTTATTTCTTCATCGTCATCATGACCATAGGTGTTTTTCCGTCTGTAACTTTACTAAAAGTTATGCTCCTAGTAAAAATATTAATACAGGGAAACGTAAAGGTTTTGTCAGTATTGTGTTACTAACTAATATTTTAGTACAGTTTTCTATTTTCCAATCGTCAGTAAGATTTAAGACTTTAAGAGTAAAGGCTAGATTTGGATAATTTTTAATGTAGGCAAACCAATATTTTCAGTAAAACTAAAGTACACGATTTAATCAAGCATAGTGCTTAGGCTTGTAAATAAGGGTAGATATTCTGATTTTATTTCGGAAAGTTTATAAATTGTTACACATAATAAAGAGGAAAACCGAAAAAACTATCTCATAATTAGGTGAAGGGGATAATTATGTGACCTACATAAAGCCAATTACGTTCATCTTAAAACTTTGTCCTAATCCAAATACTTAATTGACTTACCTCTTCAATGGTAAATGGAGCAGAAACACTGTCTAGCAGTTAGCAGCAGTAGGCCTATTTATCACATCAAATTACAAAACAGTGTAAGTGTAATAAAACTAACAAACATAAACAATAAAGAAGTGTGTGACTAGGTTATGCCGGTTGGGCGCCTCATACTACTCACTTCACTTGATCAGAAGAAATCGCTCCGCTCTCTTCCCATACGTGACGAAGTATAGACGTAGAAACGCCAGAAAATATGTTTAATATTTTTAAATTCTAGTAAGTAGCCTACCACGATTCCATTACAAATGTGAATAAAAATTGTATTTAATTCTTACTATTCAAAACCAATTTTGCGCCCCTATGCTCCCTGCGCCTTTGGCGGGGGCCTCTGCCGCCAATGCCTTGCTACGTCACTGGGCGGCAATCATCACTGTTAAGTTCCATGAAAAATATGATTGAACATAGACCATATAACAACGCTTAACAAGTAGGTACAATTTTTAACAAATCGTTTATGCAGTTTTTGAGATAAATGTTTGTAATATAATATAGTAAAGAACCTCTTTTTATTAGCACGTTTTAGTAAATGGCTATGAAACTTGAGATACACTGTTGAATCCGAATGAAAACTATGTATGTTTGTGTATTTGGGGCTCAAATATATTAAAATATACGAAGCAAAATAATAAGTTATAAAAAGCCACGGAACTCTACTTAGGTGTATGACAATGCTTAATCAATCTACCAAATTATCGTCTCGTCAGTTTCCATCACTAAGCACAGCGTCAGGAGTAAATGATTAATGATCCAATCAAGCATGAGCCCTGGCCACTTAATGGGCAATTCAGGGTGAATTAGACGCCAGATATTGCACTATTCCCTGACATGCATAGTGCATGATTCATAAGGCAGTGGATGAAGTGATAATTTCAGCTATTTCTATTGGTTATATTACTGGTTAGGGAGAGGTAAAAGAATACAATTAATTAATAAAATTTTAGCGCAATGTACACTTTTATCAATTATAAAACATAATGTGTATTTATACAAACAAAAAGTTATAATGTAAACTAGAACTAAGAACAAAATATAAAGAACTTGGAATAGTAAAAGAAAGCAAACATAAAGATATAAAGAGAGGGGAAGAGAGAGAGAGAGGGAGAATACAAATGAACATTTTACACTTAAATTTCACAAATTTAAATTAAATTAAGGGCATTGATCTAAGGAACGTTTCATATTTTTTGGACATCAAGAGTATACAAAAGAATTAATTTATCTTAGGTAATTACATTTCCGATTAGTCAGCGACCGGGTATTGCAAAAGCAGGAACGGCCCTCAAGGAGTCGGAAGAAAATCTTAAATTGTAAAGACTATGTCAAATTGTAAATTATTTTAATTGTCTTATTTTTCTAAAAACAATGTCACAAACTATACAAGGTTGATAATTTTACACGTCTTAAAATATAAAACAAGTTTTAAAATACAAATTCATACGTAATCTAATTAAGAGTAATCTAATTACAATCACACCATTAAACGTTAATCTGAGACAAATTAATAATGAACTTCTTTTAACAGTAATTTCATCATTCACAAGTTTCTAACAATTTTTGTTTCGTGATTCATTGTTAGTTTGAGACTTAAAATTTTTAAGTAAAAACCAAACAGAATAATTTGGTGTTCTTTCTAAAAACACAATATCAAATAAGAGTTTATAAAATTACTAACTGAAATTTTAAATAGCAATCTAAAATAATTTTGTTAATACCATTCTCGTATAAATAAAATGTAACAGAAATATTAGAATCGACTATGAGGTGATCGTTCAACCATTTTTGGTACCTTCAACCAACAATTTTGTATTGTTCACACATACTTTCAAACCCATTAAAAACCTTGCTAATGGACCCTTTAAACGTTTTTCTTAAGTTAAATTTTAAAGTAGTGGAACACTAAAAGTAAAAGGTAGTCGGTACAAAACAAGTTTTGGTTTTTGGAATTAACAAGGATGAAATTAGAAAATACATAGCCTATAGCAACTACTGCTTTGATATTTTTAGTTCAGAAAAGTTTTTTGGTTTAAACAATGTTAAAGTCTTAATTTTTGTGGGATTTTAAATTCAGGAAAACAGGAATAAGGATGCCCAATGTGATATTTCTTCGAAATTTCTAAAAAATAAGTTTTTTTATTTATTTTATTAGATTTGATTGTGGAGAGCTACATACTACCACATACAACCTAGCCCAAAACATTACCGCTCAGTTTATACAATTTAAAAAAAATTAAGAAAGCTAAAAGTATATATTATAGAAAGAAACAAAGGAGAGTAGTGAAAGATGAAAAGAAAGAGAAATAAATAATGAAAGTTGGAATAGGGTATAAACTATAATGTTTTATTAACGTCGTATAAGAACATACATTTTAAATATATCTCCAATATATAATGTAATAATAAATATATTTTTCTTGAATTTAATAATGTCTACAATATTCCATGTGCCTTTAGAAATATTCTACAGTCTCAATAATTGTACGTGTATTTTTATCTACACTAATAATATCATTTCAACATTGTTACACAATCGAACGTGTTTGAACCCAATTATTTCAAGAAAACAGAGTTTCCACTTGGCGGCTTTCTGAAGATAAAGATGTAAACGTTTTCCTTTCATGGAATGACAATATTTTATTTTTATACAGTTTGAATTAAAATATACAGGGTACAAAAAATATAATTACATTTTTGCCAATAATTAAGGGTTGTAATTAAATTATAATCACTTGTGTTCTGCCATAAAAGTAAAATAAATAGAATATTAACTATCGAAAAAAATATTTCAAGTCACATTTTGTCTTTTTATGTTCTTTAATTTGACGTATCATAAGATGTGATTTTCCATTAGAAAATTTCCTAACTAAGGGAATATTTCAAAATATCATTAAAAAAACATTACAGGTGAGCTAGTTGTCAGTTCCAAAAAAGGTTTGGTGGTAAACGGACTTCAATAACGCACGCAGAGATTTTGTTTAAATTCATCAAAACAATATTTCATGAACTCAACTAATTTTCATATTTTAATGTCCTTTATATCGAATTGTTACAAGATGAAAGGTCTTATTTGAAAATGTTGAGTGCTTCCAAAAATTTCCCATTTTAGGTAAAGAAAAAATATACAGAACTATCATAATAAAAACGTCAAGGTACCTAGTTAACAGGTTAACAGCTCCAAAACAGGTTGGCTCAAATTTTGAACACGTTATGGTGCATGACTAACGTTCTGTATAAAATACATCGTCTCTCTGTCAGTGTATATTATTGAACCTGTGAATTAAAGAACAAAATGTAGGGAGGTTTTAAGATAAGTTTGATCAAAGTCGGTCCAATACTTTTCAAGTTTGAACAATATAAATATGTGTCGCAACATCATAGAATTTCCTAGATATTTAATGTTGCTTTTAATAATTGCCAGTAACGTCATATTTGTCGTCAATGAAACAGTTTTTAAGTAATGTTAATGCTATTAATTAGTATAAGAAATCTTTTTACAATCGATGTTGTCGCTACTGAGTTATAACCAATTATTGGTTGGTACAGTAAAATTCAGATTAAATTTTTTTGTAAATCGTTCAATTGTAATCGTCATTGCTTTATATTCGAAAACTTATTACTTGTCTTGGTTCAGCTAATTCTTTTGTACACAACCTTCTTAGTCCTATAGAATAGAATATAGAATAGAATAGAACATATGCTTTATTAATGTTAACTTATTTCAGCAACATAGATTTTTAACATATTTTTTAACAATGGCTATACGGCCGTCTGTTAGGTTGACATTTTTAACTTGCATTGCTACATGTATATACAAACACACAAATATATCAAAATATCATTAAGTAAACATCTCTTATTCTTATAACACTATTCAAATTATACGTATACACATTCACACAATTATAAAGAAACAAAATAAACAATTTATAAAATTAATATTGTCAAAATACCATTGAGTAAACTTAAACATCCCTTATTCTTAGTACACTAGACTCAAACTCTATTAAAATTATATGTATACACATTCACACAATTAATTATAAGAAACAAAATAAACAATTCATCAAGTTAATAATTTTGTGTCGTCATTTTTAACACCCATTCATACATCTAATAACAAAATTATCAACAAAATTAACAATTTTATCCAATAACAAAATAAACATTAAGAAAAATTAAACTCTTGTATAAGACTCCATCTGTACCGCCATGCATTTTGAACAAATCTACAAAGAGTTGACCAATCCCTACCATTAAGAAATTCCTCAAACTCTGGTTTAGACAATACCTTTCGATTAAAGCAAGACTTTATAAATTCGGCTAATATCGGACATTCTGCAATAAAATGAAAAACATCTTCCTTTACTCCCATGTTGCACAACGAACACATGAAATTTCCCCCTTGAACCCACGGTTTATAATTTAAAAAGATTAATTCTGCCCTACTCTTAAATATCCATTTTATTTCCCTTATTGTAAAATTATTTTTAAAATACCCCTTTTCCCCCAAAAGTAAATTTAAATTTGCATAAATGCTGTGGTACTTTCCCCCTTTTGCTGCGAATAAGAAATTTTCTGATTGTTCCGTTTTAATTTTCTCAATTAAAAGACTTAACTCCATCGAGTTCCAAGATTGTAAACGTTTGCCTAAACCTACTCCATATTTGTCTCCTAATTGTTTACATTGTCTGTACCAAAAGATATCAGCTTTAGACACCTGCTCAGCCAGTATTTTAGGTAGTCTACTATCTTGCATAGCAAATACCTTAAGTAAATATTTAACATGCAACTTTAATGTAAATAAATACAACTTATCAAGTCCTGTTTCAATGTACACCGCATAATTTGGAACGTTTAACGGCAAACCCAATAATTTTTTGACAAAGAAGCGCAACGTTTTTTCTACTGTATTATACTCACGGTATCCCCAAATTTGAGCTGCATAGCAAACTGTTGCCCGTTGAACTGCTTTAAAACAAGTTAACTTTACAGATAATGGAACCTGCTTACAACCTATAAACTTAGACCAAATACTATTTATAGTGGCTTTTGCCGAAGCTAGCTTTACCTTGTGATGGTTTTCAAACGATAAATTTTGAGTTAAATCTATGCCTAGGTATCTATATCTATTTACTATTTCAATAGATTTGTCACCAAACGTCCAATTTTCTTTAAGTGCTAACTTACCCCCCTTCCTAAAAACCATTACTTTTGATTTAGTTAAATTTACTTTTAAATTCCATGTACTGCAATAAGTTTCTAGTTTATCCACCATATCCTGTAAGCCCTCTGGCGTTGGTGACATTATTACCACATCGTCAGCGTAAAGTAGCACACGAACCCAATACCCATCAAAACAACAGCCTCCACCAAGAGTGTCATGCAAGTCGTTCAAAAAAAATGAGAACAACAATGGACTTAATAAACATCCCTGTTTTAGGCCCATTTGTGTTTCAAAACATTCAGATACCCCTTTTTTATTCCATACTCCTGCAATAGTGTCTCTATATAAGTTCTGTAATACGGTTAATAATTTAGTTGATATACCTAAACATGTTAATTTATAAAATAATGCCTGTCTATCTATAGTATCAAAAACCGCTGAGAAATCAACAAAAAAACAGTAAAATTTACCTTTTCGTTTATTTAATTGTAAAGTAACCATATTTACAAGACTAAACAAGTTGTCTACAGTAGAGTAGCCCTTTCTGAAACCTGCTTGATATTCATTTAATACACCATGTTCTAACTCCCAATTTGCAAGCCTATTTAATATCACCCCTGTAAAAAGCTTCGCTAAGGTGTCTGTAAACGATATTCCACGATAATTCTCTACAGTATTTAAATCACCCTTCTTACGCAATGGGAAAATAATAGCTTTCCTAAAAGACTCCGGCACCCTCCCAGTTGTATATATTACATTGAAAATGTCTACTATTTTTGTTAAAACATTATCTGGAGAATTTTTAAAAAATTCATACGGTATTCCGTCAAAACCAGGAGCCTTGTTGTTCTTTTCTTTTGCAAGTACTCGTTTCAATTCTAAAATTGTAAAATGTGAATCTAATACAGAATCGGTAATGTAAGGCTGAGCGTAACATATCGCCGAAGCGGGTGGCGGGGGGTCAAGCAAAGTCCGAAAATACCTGACCCAGTCCTCCATTCTTATGTTTGAACCTACTCTATGATTATTAATTTTAAACATATTTATTGCTTCCCATAATCTTTTAGAATCATTAACCGTACTAAATGTCAACTCTATTGTTCTGCTATATTCTTGCTGTTTATTTGCACACATTATTTTATAATCTTTATTTGATCTTAAATAAGCAGCTTTTGTATATTGGGAGTTAGTTTTCCGAAACAAACCAAGAAGTTTAAAACTCCTATTCCTTGCCTTTGCACACTCATAGTCAAACCATTTCTGCTTAAACCCCACCCTTCCGCCTCGATATTCGCTACTACTAATATTTAAATACGCTGCTCCCCTGACGTCCATTACAATTTGATTTATTAGATCCTGCGTATCATTCGTCATACCCAGTGTTCGAATACAGCTTCCTATCTTGTCCCGAAAACCAAGCTTATCGTGCTTTGTCCATCTAAGTTTAGGCAATTCTTAGTCCTATAAGTTCTGTATATTGACTAATGTATATCAGAAAATGAAAGAAAGAAGAAAATTTTGAATTCATTAAAAGAGCTAATTTATAAATTATACCTGTATGTTAGACATATTGACTGTAGGGTCGGTCATATTTGTGTAGGAAAATAATAATACATTTTAATTGCTTCATAAAATATTGTAAAAATACAATTATTTTATTATATAATATATAATACTTAGGCTCAAAATAGTTAAAATTTAGAACAGACGCAAATTACAAATTTGTGTAGTCTAACGAAAGATTTATAAGACACATTAATGCCATGACAATTTGTTTTATAAAAGGTATTAAATTAAAAATCAGAGTATAAAAATACTTGTTTATCAGTAGGAAAACATAAATATTAACTATGAATTATTCCCATATTCCCATTCAAGCATGTTATTTCATTATGGAATAAAGTATATTTTAAGGTTATAAAAAAGATACTTGTTAACTTTATCTTGACATAAATAGATTGTATATTAAATTGTATAAAAATAAAAATAGCGAATGACCCTGGGATAAAAGACGGAAATTTAAACTTATCATTTCACTACATGATGGTGAATTTTAACGATCTTGAAATGCTGAAAAATAATAATAAAAACAAAGAACTATAAAAATGGATGGCAATACCGTCCTGCAAATAGTTTATAAGACTTCACAAGATGATGCAAAAATTTCTCAACTTTAAAAACGAAAATTTATTCTTTTAAAATGTTAAATTTTGAACAACAAGCTTACATGGGTTTTGGTAGCAAATAGATTTAGTTTTTTATTTTAATTCTTTAACAAAACGAGTATTATACTAAATTACTAATTTCCCAACTGTTAATTAAGTTTTAAGAGATGATAGATGAAAAGCAGTGAAGCTTAGAAGAAGGTAATTAATTTTACGATTGTCTATTGTCCAAGTCCCCCAGCCTCTTCTGCTTTTGTTCTAATTAATTAAAAGTCAAAACAAAGACCTTTAATAAAGAGAAATTGGAATGCCTTTCTAAAGTTAATTTATTCAGTTTTGGATTTTAATAAAGATATATTTTATTAGGTTATCGGTAAACATTTGTAATAGTTTTCTTTTTATGTATTTGAAAACCACACATTACATTGTAAGATTGTGGATCAATTCCAGTTAAAAAAAGACGAACAATTACAGGACAATAAGTTTAGAAGTTTAGGCCAGTGTTAAACAAATACAACTAAGATCGGACACTCACCTTTAACGACTTTATCAAGAAGTAGTCAAACATAAAGTAAGTGCCCACAAAAGATACTAACATCTAACTGTTATCTAAAAGGAGGTTGGTCACAGATTGTCAAGATTGAGGTATTTAAAAGAAAGTGGCCTGACTGAATAGTCAGTTCCTTTTCTTTACGGGTTTCTTCCGTGATGTATTTAAGGCTCTCTGTGTTTAACCCACAGGCAAACTTTCTGTTTGTTATAAGTAAAACGATTATTTTTGCATTGTTAGAACTGACTTCCGTAACCTTATACATGATCAATTTCTTTCAGTCTGTTTGTCACATTAAAATTTACCAGAAACTCAAATAGTTACCAAGCTAAAGATCTTGATCTTGAACCGGGCACCATTCGATTAATCGAATTCGCGATCGATATACACATAAATATAAAAGAACAGCCACAATAAAGACATGTTGTTTTTTCGAGTGCGGACATTTATATTCCAATATATAAGTTAGTTATCATAATTTTGGTTAGTGGCGTTTTATATTCGGCGACTGTTTAGTGAGGAATGTTAAACTAATAAATTAATAATTATGGGCAAATTAGGTTTGAAGCGTCTTCACGATTTACAAGCCTTGTTTGTTATTCAGTTGTAATGTTTGTTATATGTCTGGTGAATAAGGGGAATTAATTATACAATTAATTAGTTAATTAAATAAATATTAATTGTCAAAGCGGTTCTCAAAGTGCAAATGTCGGATGATGCAGATTGTTAGTGGCGGGTTGTAAAAATTCGGGGCCTAGTATGATTCAGTGGCGGAAGAAGTAATTGTGTTAACCACTAAATGAGTAGTAAAATACACGGTTAATTACAAATCCAATAGATACAAAGCATGCTAATACGCATTTATAAGAAGAATCGGTAGTCTACTTTACTTAATATAGGAAAGGAAGTTTGGTTCCTAAAATATCAAGTATTGAATTGAATGAAATTTATATTATCATTCAAAAGGGATGTATTTATGGATAGGCCTATAAATCGACGTTTTACAAATTTGCTGATTTGTTGGTTTCAAGAAATTCTCGAAAATTTGTATTAAACCATCTTTTATCCTCTCTTTTTCTCAAAGTACTGCTGCTTAAATTTTGAAAACTTTTTTATGTTGGGAGAAATATTATACCTTACAGAAACACTATTGGGGACCCAAAATCTTTTAAAAAACATTACATTTAATAATTGCTTTCCATACAGTGTATCCATTTATATACAGTGTATACTAATATTGGGTTCGAAATCCATTTAATTCTTTCACTGTCGCAGCCTCACTGCCAAGTATAATGTATAGCCAATATGGTTATTGTTATTGGTTAGTTGTGTATATTGAGCATAAATATCAGTGCGTTGGTGGTAGGTACTCCGGTAAAATTTTAATGACGGCTGGCAGTAGAAAATCTTTGACACAAAGGTTCTATCGTTTATTGTATGTAGCTTAACACACTCACTATGTGAGGATAGGAGTAATGAAGGATGAGGGAATTATGTAAATATCCATTATAAATAGCTAGATACGATTTATTAACAGCCAACATGAGACCTGTATCAAATTGCTGACAGATCTATGATGGACATTTTACTATGTGAGTATTTTAACAGATTTAACTAGAGTATTATTACGGGAAAACTGGTCGCTTACTTATTATTTATTATAATACAAATAAAGGTATGGTAAAAATTATTGAAGTTCGTGGAAAAAATACAGAAATTTACATATAATCTAAAAAAAATCACTGCTATAAATAATAAAACAAATTGCTATCATCCCATTTAAATTCACAAGAAGATTTTCAGCGTTTGTATAGAAATCTCCAATACATTATTTAAATTGTCGTGTAGGATATTATTTTCATTAACACCTGATTTTATACTTAGAAGTAATTTTGTATCTCTAATGTTTATGTTAGGATTTTAAGTAAATCTAGTTCTTTTGAGTTTTACTAAAAATAATGTTAAATTGTTTTATTTATGTATGCATTTGATATTATTTACTATCTCAATCATAAACTATTTCTTTAATAAAGAAAGTTAAGCAAAATTATGTGTAACAAAAATTATTTAGGAAGAATGGGGCGACTGTAAATACTTGCATATTTTGAACCTATTTCAATGTTAGTTGCAATATTTTCGCCACACCCTATATAACTTGCATTCTTGACATACAAGATAAGATGAAGAATGGATGAGATATCAGTGGGAACCAACCCTCCAGAGACCAGTTAAGGGAAGTCTGGAGCTTTAAGCTTTTCTTTTTTTAATCCTAGTCTGCTGAGGTTTGAAAGCTAAATCATGAAGCCCTTTGCCACGTTATCTGAAGGTTGTTTTGTCTCTCTAGAGACTGACGGTATAAATAACACTAAATCTCATTTATCTAATTGGAATAGGTGAAAAAAAAATTCTCCCGCAAGTATTAACATTCCTATAAATATTGTAAACTTAAGCGTTTTAGAGCTTTACAGAGATTGCGAAATTTCTAAACATATGTAAATGTAATAAAAATATAAGTTTTGTATTTCGCTAAAGTTATGGTAAAAATCCTTCCCGAACTGTATATTGTTTAAACATTTTTACGAGCAATTTGGTAAACATTTTGGTTTCTGATATTTAAAACTTACAGTGATAATAAATACAATTGCTATAACAAAAACGTCGAGGTCAACTAAAGCGCCGCCATCTTAAAACAAAACAAAACAAAGTAGGTTATACATTTATTTTCAAAATATTTACTTTTGAAATATTTTTTTTAAATGGCGAAACACTTCATGTCTATTTGCATTTGAAATTTCTTAAAAAATTACCCCCTCTCTCTGAGAATTAAAATATTTAACAGTATATCACAAGATTTTAGGTACGGAATAGTACGCCTACTGTTTCATTAAAACCAATTACATATTCGTTTACTAGCCAAACATGCCACTCAGGTGGTGTTTAACAATCTGTACATTTATTTTATTTGAGCAGCAAAACTAGTGCAGAAAATAAATTGAAACTTTGAAAGTAAACTAAGATTGTAAACAATTCTTCCAGTGCGAAGTGAACGTATGTTTAGCGAAATGAACTTTAGAAATGCAGAAAGAATAATTAACTACCCAAACTTTACAATGAGCTTCGTTACTTAAGTTTAACACAATTTATCTTTAACACTTTACTTATTTTTACTTTACAGAAAAGATCGTATTTCAGTTAAACTAAAAGTCGTTTTTCACTTTCATTTATTTAAATTAATTTATATTTTTAGTTCTTTACTGTGCTGCTTTATTACTTTGAGTAGAGTAATTAAAAAGTGAAAATTGACCTCGTCAATTATTTAATTACAACATTGTACACTTTCCAATAATAATAAATATGTTAAAACTCGTTGAAATGGAAACTCCATTATAACGATGTATAAACAGCAATGTAGGTCGACTGGTTAATTAAATAAAAAATCCTTTAAATCTGAAAAAAAACTTTGTTCATATCCATAACAATTTAAAAACGGCAATCAAATAACTTTAAGCTTTCAAAAGTTACTTTTTTAAATAAATAAATGCTTGAATTTTAATTATTGTTATATTTTTTATATAAACATTTTAATCAGTAAATAAATTATCAATGCAATGAAAGTTTAAAACCAAAATATCTGAAAATACTTTGTATAAAAACGGAAGTAGATAGTTCTCTGAACTACACTCGATTCCACGTACACGGTGCAGTACAGGTCTTACGGGAGAATAGACAAGCTACTACCATTACAGCGAACATCACGTTTATTGTCATGCGAGTTGCGTCAACTGACCGAGCATTGCATGGGAGTTGATGTTTTTGCCATCGCTGAGACTGTCGTAAGGATAACATGGCTTATGGGCGCTCTTTACTGCACGGTGAACGTGGAATCCAGTGTAGTAAACAAATATACAGAGTGATGCGACAGTTCAGCAATCCCTTCGTAATTTTAAACCTGTTACCCGTATTTAACTTCAAACTTTCATGAACTTTTATATTGGGAAAATTGTGCACCTTTTAGGAATACATGAATTTTACCCTTTTTTGGTTGAGCGCGCCTGCCCCTTTTATTTGATGATGAAAAGGGGTAGGCGAGCAAAGCATGAATGCAGAAACTTATGTAGAAACACTCATCATTGGTTATCACAATTCTCACTATATATAAGACTTGAAACTTGATACTGGTGGTAAACCAGTAAGCTAATTAGGAAACGTAAAAATGTTTGTTACTGATGATTAAGGGGATGAAACTTCCATAACAAAATGAACATGAATTCTCCTATTTTCCACCAAGTTAGAGAGCTGAAATTTGATACATTCTATAAAATGATAAATAAAATACCCTTATTAAGCACTCGAATTTCGGCAACTTGCATGTAAGGTTGAATTTGGTTCTCCTACCATTACACATGTGTTGCTTAATATATAAATTGGATAAGTCAATCATTCGCATTTCGATTACTTAAATTTTACTTTCTCCACCCTATACGTAGTATATGGAGAAAGTATTGTTTTCGTAAAAATGTTCGAATTTGAATTTTCAGTTGAATTATCTGTTTTGGTGCTTCCAGAACCCCAAAAATTGTTTAGTGCAATTATCTGTGTTGGTGCTCCCTGAACCCAAAAATATTTTTAGTGGAATTTTTTGTTTTGGTGCTCCCTGAACCCAAAAAAGTGTTTTTAGAGTGGTGTCTGTCTGTCAGTCTGTCTGTATGTACACACGACCAGAGAGGACACTATTGGTCCGATTTTCATGAAATTTGGGATGTAGGTACTAAACCCTAATATCTCCAGGCGTTTTTTTTTCATTTTTTGGAATTTTTAATTTTTAATGGTAATTTACCCTTAAAAACCCATAAAAAACGACAAAAATGCAAATTTCTCAAAAACGGCTCTAACGATTTTGATCAAATTTTCAGTATTTATAGTGCTTAAGATGCCAAACAAAATGACACCACCCGCTTTTATCAAAACTTATAATTATGGGGAAATGTTTAAAAATAAACAAGTTTTTGTTGTCAATCTAGCATCGCGGCAGCGGCCGCACGGGGTAGCACCACGGTAGCGAGCACGGCCAGTAATTCAATGGTCGCGCGATCGAATCCCGCATGGGACAATAATTTTTTTATACGATTGACGTAGGTAGAATATTATTTTTTTGTTTTGTTCTAAAAAGTAGTAAATAAAATGATTAAAAACAATATTATTTTGACTACAGTAAGTTGGGAGAAAGTTTGTGTCAGTTAACTGATACCGTTTATTTTAAATGGGTGTAGCTACTCCTACACTACAAGTACAATTATTATATTTTCCTATGAATTTGGAAATCCAAGTTTTTCACATTTTATTATTAATAATTGATTATTCCTAAAGTATACCAACAGCATTTAGATTATTTGATTGTAAGGGTGAAAATGGGTAACTAACTACACAAAATAAGAAATCTTAGACTACAAAAAAAAAAAAAAAAAACTACTTTGTTGTTTCAATAAAATTTTAATATTACAATTTATAAACATCATTAAGTACATATTGTGGATTACTGCCAAATATCAACCCACAGAATTTAAAGAAATATGCTATAAATGTTGTGAAACGTTTACAAATATTCTGTTTATGAAATATCACGAAAGTGTTTGTATCGTTGTTTGTGTGACTAGAATCTTGAATATTATTTCCATCATTAAACTTTTTAGGGGAGACCGGGGCGATATGACGAGAGGGGCAAGGTGACTAATGTCGTGCTTTGAAAAATTGGTTATAGGTAGCAGCACCATACTTAGGCCGGTGGCTCTTCAACGGCAGGGATATAAAATAGTTGCTGCCATCGGCTTTCATATTCATATATTATGTGAAACAGTCCAAGAAGGAAACACTTTTTTTGTTGATTTCTGATGTATTTTTTGTCAATCAAAGATAAGATAACGTTTATATAAATTTGAAGGAAGTTTCATATCCTAAATGTATATGGTATTACATTTTTAATTGTTTAGCTTTTTTAGATTGCATAACCTAAACCATTTGTATAGTGTAACTCGGGACAAAATCTCGCTTGCCCGTTATGGTGGCACGAGGAATGTTCAAATTATGATTGTGGAAATTTTGTTTGTGATTACTGCTAAATATATAGAATAAACTAAGTGATTCTAATATACTTCTAAATTACATAAGACTAAACTTTAATTTTTCATCAAATTGATTAAACTGCCCAAGATTTAAAATTAAGTATACTTATTGGTAATGTCATTTATTTTTTAAAGCAATTTAAAACTAGCCTTCTCTTATGATAGGATTATGTCATCATATATTTGTTAAATACACTAAACCATACCATAATGAATTTGGTATTAAGTTTAATTTCCTATTCCTTTTAAGTGGACGTCAACTTGCACTATAGCAAATTTCATCTTGCTCCTTATATGG
The DNA here is from genome assembly GCA_018207615.1 of Philaenus spumarius. Taxonomy (NCBI): domain Eukaryota; kingdom Metazoa; phylum Arthropoda; class Insecta; order Hemiptera; family Aphrophoridae; genus Philaenus; species Philaenus spumarius. The sequence continues at coordinate 8,451 of JAGFPH010007476.1, read as the reverse complement.
CTGAAAAAATGAAGAAATACATTTCAGGTTATTTTATGGTTTCTTTAGAAAGACTAATCTAACTATTTATATGGTTATACAAACTAAAACTAACTTAACACAATTTTCAAAAATAAAAAACTTTAACGTCGTCATCTTGACCCGGTCTCACCTACTAATTAATTTCACTTCAAGAGGTAAACTCATTCGTTCATCATTGATGACTCATAGTCTAAACATTTACTTACTAGTTCAAGTATATACAGTATATTAATTATACAGACGACAATTATTTTGAAATTAATGTACAAGTATTATAAAACTAGTGATGCCACACTGGCTTGAACTCAACTGTTTCAATTAAACATTTTTGGAAATGTAAGTTTTAGTTTTTCATATTTGTCGATATAATGATATAATTCTTTTTTAGCATTACCCAGAGCTGACGTGCTCGTGGAGAATATTTAGATTTTTTTCTTTAAATTTGTTTAGTAGGCCTACTTGTTTTTTTTACAAATACTTACTCGCACACTACGTCGACATTCAGCAACAAAGCGGTCTACAGCAAATCTATTGGTTTTCCTAGAGTTTTAGCTGTTTTTTTAACGATTTTTAAGACTCAGATGATTATGATTGGTCAAATGGTGTACTAGAAGGGGGGAAACACTAAAGGTGAGCTGGTCGCAGCTATGAGAGCTCCATCTCATACATTCGCGTGGCATATACTGTACAAACATTTTTTAAATACTAAAATAACTTTTTTAGAAAAAGAGATATCAACTAGAAATCATTTTGAAGTGATGCACCATTCGAAACATGAAGATTGTGCCTACAAAATTTTATCCAAATCGGTCTAGTAGTTTCGGAGGAGAAGAATTTGCACTAAAGCACGAGCTTAGCACAGTAAAATTGGTTGGTTAGCAAACATTATAAATTCAATTTCGTTGTAAATATGTATGCTTTAATTTGCAATTGTTGAGTAAAAAGAGGGAGAAACAGAAGTTAATAAACAATTTAAGAAAAGAGAAGAAAACGATTTGTTTTTAGAAGCAGACATTCTATTATAAATACTTAGATAGTTTAAATATGTTCATCCTCTATTGTTTGATACGAATACAAAATCTATCCGTGTCTTTGTTTTGTTTATCTAGTTTTTGTTCTATTTATGCCAGTTAGATTAATGGAATAGTCGGCGCTAACTGTTGATCACTAACGCATTTTGTAATCATTGAATGCAATATAAATAATTCCATGCAGCTGAACCGCTGACATGAGTTGAGCGAATTAACAAAATTAAATTTATCTGTTTTAGGGTTTCAACCAACTATTTGGGAAATTGATCTACTCACGAAGGCGCGAACAGCTGTCTCATTGTTCGTAATGTATTATTAGAATTTGTTTGCACCTAAACTTCCAGCTTCCTCACGCGTTCCTTCGTTCCTCTCACTATGGAAAAACTCGCCGAGTTTGAACTTCGATCCTTGAGGCTTCGGGTTATGGACAAGCTTCTCTCGCAGCAGTCGGCCTCGGATCAGAAGATTGAATAAATTGGACTCAAAATAATTCCGTTAGAGTGCGAACACATGTACACATATGTTACGGTCAAAAAAACGTGCTTCAGTTTGTTGGATTGTTTAGCTAACGAACTCGTCCGAGCGATGGATACAACTAACGTGTGTACCAAATTTGGGAAAAATCGGAATAAAATACGGCCGTTAGAAAGTGAAGACATATATACATATATGTTACTTACGTTAAAAAACGTGCTTCCGGTTGTTGGATTTTTTGCTAACGAACTCGTCCAAGCAACATAGAAAATCAACGTGTGTACCAAATATGGACCAAATCTGACTTAAAATGCGGCCGTTAAAGTGCGAATACATAATTATACATATATATAAAATTTCTAATGACACCCCAAATCTTGTTCTGGGTACCATTATCGGTGCTCAATAAGTAGCTTTTGGTCTTACCATAAGGGTCACTGCCATAGCTCATCTTTCCTATGGAAATTAGCTAATAATAATCCAATTTTGAAAGGACAATATCGTACGCTCTGTTTTGTTTTGCTTGTTTAAGAAAGTAAACCTACTTAAGTAGGTTTTGATAGTTTAGGGGTTTGTAAACTAACCTATGATCCTTGGCATACTCTGCAATCAAAATTTTATGTAATTTTGATTTATATTCAAAATATTTGCCTTCTTAATAGATATCTGTAGCCAAGTATTACATTTTTTTAAAACTAATAACATCAAAATAAAATTGTCTTTAAATGAGCTTTACATAATATTTGAATATAAGTTAAAACTACAGTATATCAAATTAGTTCCTAATGTAAAGTTAGGCCCATATTGTAGACAGTTTGCCAAGGTTTGAATGGTGTCTTTAGGAATTCCAGTAACAATAGATTTATTTACGATGTATACCTGTAGTCCAGCACCCCCTCCCCCTAAAATGGCAAAAAAAGAGTACACATTTGTAGACGTATGTTTTGAAGAACATGAAGCCCCATTTTGCATTAAAATGCTTATTTTTGTTTACTCAATTCTTTAGGCTCCAAGAAGCAATTTGACTAATAAATAAATACAAGTTGCATCTTATTGTAGATGAAACATATATTATTATGTTACTTTAGCAAATTTTGTGAAATGTTATGAAATATCCTTTTTTAAAGGTTGAAACATATTGTTTAAATCTAATGAAAACATCCAAATTTGTTTATCACATTAGTCGTTTAAATTAAAAAACCCACGTAGAAAGCCTACTAAAAAAAGCGTATTAGAATAATTCACACAATTTAAAATTACAATTATTGTGTCATTATCAAGCTTAAATTACTTTGTATATATCTTATTTCGAATTAAGATGGAACCATAGAAATATTGTGCATTAACTGGCTATAAAAAGTTATTAATATGCATACATATAGTATTATCTCAACTAATATTGAGTAACAAGTTTTAAAGCGACATTAATTAAATCTCTAAAAGCACAAATAATAAAATTTTATTATTTGAAAAAATATTAAAGACTTGATTCGTCTTGCTGTTAATTATACTTAATTTAGCTTACAATATACTAAAGAAATTATATGTATTGAAATATAATTCAAGAGCGGTAGCACAGATAATACATTTACACGAACATTTTTATTAACTTATTAATATTATTTCTAGGAGTTTGATCTTATTTGATATTATTGATTTACTTTAAATGTGTTTTAGAAAAGTATTAACTATAAAATATAATGATTTGATAACATCTTGAAAAGTAAAAGTATCTATTAAGGATTAGATAAATATTTTAGATCTGAAAAATGGGTGCGTTTACTGATTTACGCGTGTGATAAACTATTACATTTTAGGTTACGTACCTTTATAAACCATCGACAGTTCTTCACTTTTATGGTGACTACCGGTTTCGGAGTCACCATAAATTTCCGTCACCATAAAAGTGAAGAACTGTCGATGGTTTATAAAGGTACGTAACCTAATATTAATATTACAGTTCAGGAGGCATATATCATGAATAAAATATTACATTTTATTGTTGAAAATATAATATTGTCAATAAATCATATATTATTTCAACTTTATGGAAAAGAAAGGACATCAAAATTTAGAAGTGACCATCTAATCAATTACCATTGTGGGAATACAAATTAAATTCAGTTTTTTCTTTATAATATAATTATTTATTTATTACATAATTTGTAAGTTTTTGTTATTACAATGGACGCGACTAGGCAGTCCAGAAGTAGTTCGTAATCGCAAGTTGCCCGAGCAATCTGGGCGGGAGCAAAGGATGAAAGAAAATGCTCACACTTAAAGATTCTAAGTAGCTTGACTATACACGAATTACATCCACTTGCTACTAGGCGTATAATCTTATTGTAGGGAAAGCAAATATATTAATTGCAAAAGTTTTGTAATCTTACGAAACATCCGTTTTTAAAGGTATATACAAATTCTTTAGAAACTAATGAAACAATTACATTAACCATTAAAATTTTAAGCCCATGCAAAAACTATACTAGAAAAGCGTTTTATAAAATTTCACACAAATTAAAATTACAATTATTGTGCCATCATTATGTAAGCTTACAAAAACGGAGACGCATCATCGTTTGGACACCCTTTAGTAATGAATGAGAGAGGGCCGCACCACACTATTACTGTTTCATAAACGTTTGTATCTTTAATAGATTTTCTGTCTTTAATAGATTCTATCCATACACAAAAACATATAAACGATACCCCTCAAGGTATTTTCAAATGTTGGATCAAAGTTGTGACCCTTTCGTGCTACGAAAATTTCTTTATCAGAATCTGATTTCTCGTATCTAAATACATATTAAATCATACCCAACAAAATAATTTCAAAATTTTTAGCTAAAATAGTCCCCCAAAAGCGCTGCGACTCTTTAATTGCTAAAATCTGGTTTATCGTACCCGAAAACATATAAAACGATATCCCACACGGTAACCTCTTCCTTTTACTCCGTTGGTAGCAATGTTCTCGATACCTGTGAGAGTATTTATTTTTTATTTTGATGCACCTAATGCCCGCGAATCATACAAATGCACTCTCTTCACCACTTTTCTTCATGGCGCATATACTTTGGAAGAGTAACAGTAGTCATCCCCCCTCTTGAGCCCCAACATGGGCTCTTATGGGACTACGTCTGAGATGCGTTACTGACTTAAGCGGAGGAGTGGGGTTGTTAAATTCACGTATATGTGTTAAAAAGTTGAGCGTGTTGTGATGTATGTATGCAATTTTGTGCTCCGGGGTCAGGGGCTCCTCCCCCAAAATTTCGAAAAAAATTTTTTCTTGAAAAATGTGAAAATTTTGAAAATTGAGCACGGGGTTAAGTTCAAGAGCTGTATTGGACGTAATGTAGACATTTACCCTACCCCCACCCCCTTCCCTCACCCCCAGCCCTAAAATTTTGAAAAATTCAAAATTTCGAAAAATGTGTGAGGGATTAATTTAAGGTGTTTAAAAAGTAAAATAGACTACCCCACCCCCAACCCCCCAACCCCACCCCACCCTATTAGAGTGTAGGGCATTTAATCGGCATTGTATCCTCAATGTTAAACGACGGCGCTAAATTTATAATCCGTCGCCATCTAGTTCGCCATCTTGTCGATATATCGCAGCCTCCTATATATACAGGATGCTCCAAAATTCGTAAAAGCGGTAATATTTAATTTATACGAACAATATAATGCAATATTAAAAGATAAAACGGAGTTATCTTAACCTAGTTAGTGCGTGTGAGGGTGTGTTTGTAACACTTAACTTCTATATACAGAGTGTCCCGAAATTCTTAAAAGCAGTAATATTTAATTTATAGAAACAATATAACTTATTATTAAAAGGTTACGACAATTTAAGTTATCTCAGCCCAGTTAGTATGTATGGAACACTTTACTCCTATAAACAGGGTGTTCCAAAATTCTTAAAAGCGATATTATTTTATACGAACAATAGAATGTATTATTAAAAGGTATCGACAATTTAAGTTATCTTTATCCGGTTAGCGTTGAGTGTATGGAACACTTTATATATATACAGGATGCAAAAAAAATACTTAAGAGTGGTAATATTAAAAGACATCGGCAATTTAAGTTATCTTAAACCTTGTTGGGGTGTGTGTATAAGCATATATGTTGTTCAACGGTCAGATCATAACAGTAAATATTAACATAGAATAATATAATGTGTGACCAAACATATAACGATTGTTATGCAATGTAGTAAGTTTCTTCGAACCTTGTCGATCTATATTGTTCTAACATATACTAAAAACCATTATGTATATCTGGAAGAACATTGGTTACAGATAAAGAACATATAAAATACATTATATATCTGTTTCTATCGATCTTACCCGAATCCAACCGAACGTAAGGTTTCACTCTACCCTTGTAATATAATGTAATATGCAATATATAACTGTTTCTGCTTATCTTACCCCGGACTTAAACCCTTGTCATAAAATGTAAAATACAGTATATAACTGTTTCTACCGATCTTATCCAAATTAAACCCGGGCTTGACCGAACTTAAACCCTTGTAATATGATGTAAAATACATTATGTAACTGTTTCTACCGATCTTACCCTAACTAAAACCCTGACTTGACCGAACTTAATTCCTTGTAATATAATGTAAAATGCAATATATAACTGTTTCTACCGATCTTACCTCGGACTTGACTGGACTTAAACCCTTGTCATATAATGTAAAATACATTATATAACTGTTTCTACAGATCTTACCCGAGTCCAACCGAGCGTAAGGCTTCGCTGTACCCTTGCAATATAACGTAAAATATATTATATAACTGTTTCTACCGATCTTACCCGAACTTAAACTTTTGTAATATGATGTAAAATACAATATATAACTGTTTCAACCGATCTTACCCGAACTAAAACCCGGGCTTGACCGAACTTAATTCCTTGTAATATAATGTAAAATGCAATATATAACTGTTTCTGCCGATCTTACCCGGACTTGACCGGACTTAAACCCTTGTCCTATAACGTAAAATACATTATATAACTGTTTCTACCGATCTTAACCAGACTTGACCGAACTTAATTCCTTGTAATATAATGTAAAATGCAATATATAACTGTTTCTGCCGATCTTACCTCGGACTTGACTGGACTTAAACCCTTGTCATATAATGTAAAATACATTTTATATATATATATATGTTTCTACCGATCTTAACCAGACTTGAACGATTTTAAACCATGGTAATATAGTGTAAAATAAATTATATAACTTTTTCTACCGATCTCACCCGAGGTTAACCGAACTTAAACCCTTGTAATATGATGTAAAATACATTATATAACTGTTTCTACCGATCTTACCCGATCTAAAACCCGGACTTGACCGAACTTAACCTTAGGCTTCGCTGTACCCCAAATTACCTATATAAAATGTGTTATAACCCGACCGAATCGAAATCGTTATCCGAGTCGCTCGCAGTGATAGTTTAAAGTTTCTCTACCAGAACGCGCTGCCATCGGGAAACTATAACGATGTAGTGTCTAGGAACCTCGTATCTCCTGAACGGTTGGTCCTGGGCCAACCAAACTTCGTGTACGGTAGGTAAGTCAATTGTTGTGCGTGTTGCATAACCGAAAGTTTGAAGGGGCAAAATTTACAAAATACAATAACTCAAGTGTTTGTGGTGGGATTTCATTAGGATTTTCGCTAACATAGTTGGTAATACACGTATTTTATTCCTATATACAGAGTGCCTCGGAAATTCTCAAACTGTGGGGCTGATCGGAAAAAATAAGTATATGCGTTCAAAATTATGGTATGGAGTAATAATTCGTATAAAATGTGTATACAACGATGTGTTATAGTGTATAAGAAAATTATATAAACATAACTTAGCCGAGCCTAATCGAAGGAACTGTCATAATATAAAAATAAATTATTATAGCCCGAATGGCAGATGAATCTCCTTATAATTAAAAGTTATCCTAGTTGAGTGTTAAACTTTATTGCTATTTTAACCTAGTTGTGTTTGTGTGTGAGTGGAACACTTTATTTGGAGGATGTTTTAAAATTTTAAGCATTCTATGCAATATAATAACGCATTATTAAAATGTTTCCAAAAATATTCCGATAAATAACTAAATGTACAAGAAACTATTTGTGTAGTTCATTTGTCTACTTTTTTACTATCTTACCTTATTTCCACTATCTTTCGTTCGTTATTTTTGTTGCCTGGTAGAACTCGAATCGATATTATTAGCTAGTATGACTATTTATACATAAAATAAACGTATTAGAAGGTTTTAGCGCCTTTCTGCTTGTTTCCCGCAGCTTGTCTTTTTCTAACCTAAAAAACTACCTACACAGCCTCCAGATTAACTATAGGAAAATGTAATGTTGTTCAACGAGCGGTCATGGCCAGTAAACTTACGTCGCCATTGTGTCGATAACTAAGCACAATCACTTCCCGCATGCTACGGAGGCCATACTTCTGGTGTAATGTTGCGCAATCTGCACATGCGCAGAAAATTCTATAAACCGAACTTAGCCGATATTAACCGAACGAACTCTCGTAATGTAAACTATATCATACGGTAACTGTTTCTAAAATTATATAAACCGAACTTTGCCTAACCTAATCTATCGAACTCTCGTAATTTAATGTATTTATATAACTGTTATAGTGTATAACAAAATGATATAAACCAAACTATATGATAACGTAACCTACCATTCTCACCAACGCCATCTAAATAACCTAACTTAACCTCAGATGACAACGCCATATTGATCCAACTTTCGACAGTAATATAATGTAAAATACATTGTATAACTGTTGTAGTGTACAGGAAAATACTTAGTCTAACCTAGAAGGCCTATTAACTAACCAATCAAAACAAAAAAATATTAACTTAGTAGATGAAGGTTGTTAATTTACCC